>JASTWK010000677.1:0-94742 GCA_030770225.1 Temnothorax unifasciatus | reverse complement strand
GCCGAAACGTACGGACCATTGTATTTAGATTAATAAATCAAATGACTGACATCACGCACTGAGATCTGCGGCCGACCCTGATAGCCCTTTCTTCCCCTATTTTCATTAATATTACCCCGCTATTTTGTTCACTATATAACTATTTAAAAGTCGTATCCTGTGTTATCCTGTATCGGATAACATTATCAAAGAGCAAATTATACAATGATGAAGCAGTCTTAAGGCTCCTGGTCCCTGAGCCGAGAACTCCGAAACGACGGTGGCGACGTACCGTCGCGGTAGAAATAAGAACTTTCTCCTCTCACTCTCTCCAATGGAGAATCCTGTCCTTGTGACATGTGACAACCTTATTGTAAGTTGCGTTAAATTTCTTTATTATTTGCTCTGTACTTGTGCTACAACGTTTATCATATTCGTGAAACTCGTAAAATTGACCGGATGGTAAGATTTGCAAGAGATACATATGCAGAAGGAACATTCTCCACTCCTTTCGATAGTCGTCAAATGGCTTGTTTTTCCGTATGTTTAGGCTTCGTTTTATGGCTGTTTGTTTATTGTCGAGGGAAAAGGATAGTATCCGGTCAATTTTAGAAGTGTGCTGAAACGATCTATAGTGATTTTTTATTGAAATGTCTTATTATTTCGGAAAATACCGCAACTTACACTAGGGTAATTTCTCGCCTCGATAGCAAGAAATTCAATATGGCCGCGGTGACTACCCAGGAGCCTTAAACAAATTGGCGCAATGTATATCTATACAGGAATCTGAGGAACTGCGTGTCGCAGACGCCGATATCAATCATACTTTCAATTTCTTCCATCACTTTGGTATTTGATCTAATATTATATATTTTTGAATTAAATGATCGGGTTTGTTAGATTGGGCACGTATTACTGAATTTTTCGACACGTGCAATTATTTGAACACGTCTTCCAACGAGATTTCATTTTTCCAATATTCCTCCGGCATAATTGTATATATTTTCACCATCACATTTCACATTTAACCTCAGTGCTGATTCGATATCTAGAAGGCTCTTCACATATGTCCACAATGCATCTTGCCAAGACGATGCTATCTGTCGCAAAAATTTGCGTATATGGCACGATATAATACACCTGCACGGAAAATATTTCTCTATATTTATTTACATACAACATACAGTTAAGTCTATAGGCACGAGGAAAGAGCGGGCCTCTGTTCACATTTAACGTTCACGATGATGATATTTGTGTTATGCACGATGCTTCTGTCGAAATCGAGGAATCACATGCCGGAAAAGTTTTACTTAGGTATTTATCATTAAAAGAATACTTTGTATAATTCTCTTTTATGTTATTTTTTAATTTTTTCTCATTAGATCATGGTACAAGATGAACAAACACATTTTTCCAGCGAGTAGACGGGAACCTTTTGACCCAACGAAAAGTTACGACAAGTATACAGTGTCGGATAAAAATAGGAAGAAAGATAAAATTTGATAAACTTAGATTCAACAAATTGTCCAATTTCTTTTAAAGGATTCAGATTCAAAGGACTGTAAATATTATAACCAGATAAATAACTTTGTTTCATCGTACAATTGATTCATTATACAACAGATTGTAATGTGTATACATATATATATATATATATCAAAACTTTGAACTTTAAACCTTAGTATCGTCTAAACGGTTATATTTATGAAAAAAATACAAGAGACCTTTTTTGTAGATCGTTCAATTTTGTACAAAAATATGTATTGGTTATTTCGTAATTATTGATAGTCGATATGGTACAAAATTCATAAGAAGCAAAAACAATTTTATAAAATTTATCAAACTTTAACTTTGAATATCTTTTGAACGGTTAAATTTATGAAAAAATGATAAGAGATCTTTTTTGTAGATCGTTCAATTTTCTACAAAAAACCTATGTAGGAAAATGCTGTATTATGTTTGTTAGATAGTTATAAAATTTTTTCCATCATACTAAATAAAAACTAAAAAATCGCGATGAGCGACTTGTTAATATTAATATTAAGGGCTCAAACTTTACCAGGTATCTTATTTTACCTTCCTGGAAGTATGTTAGAGTAGCACGCTGGCTGGTAAAACTAATCGTAAATTCAAAACAAAAAAGGAAACGTCACACCAATCATTATTCAAATGGAAAGAGAAAGATTGTGTATTAATCACTGTTCTGAATTAATATAGCAATAATCAAAAAATAAACATGTTTACATACATAGTAATATACGATGACATATTCAATGCATAAAGACATAAATGAAAATATATTCATTCTTGAATAATCCCCTTATTATGAACTTTAAGTATGGTAGTTATTCGATATTTATCTTAATCATGAAATATTTATTTTAGATAGTTTTCACATTGTAAACTTGCGGATTCGTGTTTATAGTAATTTAAGAGTTCAGAAGAATGTTTTTTGAATAAAGGGATCATTCATAGTAGTTCATTTATAAGGTTAGTAAACATAATATTATGAATCGCATCACTACATGATAATAATAATCCAATCTCCTGGAATCAAACGTCTTGTTGTAATCACTGTTTGAAGAAGAATTTCCTTGAAGGATAAAAGGATTATCCTGTAAAAGCAATATTATGTGTGATACATTAACAATTCTCGAAAGGAGAAAGAGAAGATGAAACATGAATTCGCTTATTTAACTTTTGTCAATGCACATAATTAATGTCAAACAACAAGTATATGACGAATCATTCCAGTAGAAAACGAGTTGTATTAATCTGTTATGTAATAGAATAATCGGTTCCAATGAAAGGAAAATCAATATCGCAATCCACTTCGAACATAATAATATTAAATGTAAAACGTTATGTAACGAATGTGAAATCTCGAACGCAGAGAAATAGTTACACCTTAACTTTAGAATAATAAAAACGTGTCTTTAAACAGTGTCTTGAATTTAGCATACACGAAGTCTTATGAAACGTAGTTCAACTTATATAGAGACGTTTAACAACATTATCAATGAATTCTCTTATGAATTCTCTTTTCTATAAACGTTCATGTTAATATGACTCGATTTAGTGCAATGGCCAATTGCATAGAATAAAAGTTACTTTTTTAATTGTATTGGTTGCAACCACAAAAGAAATGGACTTTCAATGAGCTCACTATTATTTAAAGTGAAGTACTGAGACCTCACTTTCCCCTTTGGATAGGTAGCTCTTCCGTTCTCTGAGAACCGAAGAATCGCTGCGTTGGAATTATCAAATCCTCAACAGGATTACTACTCATGTTTCTATACCCGCCAGGGTATTCTCACATCTCACAGCAAGGATCTCGTTTCGACGAGAGGAGACTTGGTCTCGTAATGGCGGTGATCGTCCTTCTACGAGAGGAGATTCGTTCTCGTAATGGCGGCGATCGTCAATCCACGAAAGAAGACTCGCTTTCGTAATGGCGGCGGTCCTTCTCTCCTCGTGTTTCTGGAGCCGATCGTCTCTCGTCCTTGTATGTGACGACGGCCTTCCTTCGTCGTACGCAAGATCTATCCCATTGCCGGGATAATCAAAAAGACTTAAAACGCTGTACTTGAAACAGACAAAATATCGCGATCGCTAACACGATATTTATCACACAACCGAATCGTCTCTGCAGAGAGAACGTTGTTACTTGATCGAGAGTCGTGCAACGAATGCCCGGTCCTCGCGACGCGAGCTCGTTCCTGCACACCTCGCGCAAGCGCAGTCTCACGCTCCGCTCTCCTGTTAGATTCCCGGCGCGCAACGTTGGCAACGCAAAGCGCTTAGCAACATACAATTCTTATGCTGAACGCAGTAAAATACGCAGGACACGCCATCTGCCGCGTTTCCAACAAACGATTCAATACAACATAAACACGACAGATGGCATGTGATACACAATCTCTCCCTCTTTATCAATATCTTTCAAACAAAGTATATATGCTATTCGTGAAATGAAAAAAAAAAGTCGCCCTAAAATGACACACCCTAATATATATATATATATATATATAATTCACGTTAAACCGCATATATAACATCGTGTTATTTTTACATTTAGAAAAATTATTTCGCGTTAAACTTGCATACATAGGGAGCTTTCCAGCAAGTGACACAAGCCGACACAAACGTCGTTCTATCTTTCTTTTTTGGCAATGAGTAACAAAGATAAAACGATACCTGTGTCGACTTGTGTCGCTTGCTGGAAAACTCCCATAAGTGAATCTCGCGTTTTATGTAAAATTTGTAAGAAATCGGTAATCTAACCTATACTACGTTTACGCGAGCGTTACTTAATTCTGTAGTAACTTACGAACGATACGATAATTTCTCCGCATAAACGGGATATTTTATATATATAACTACGATGATATCGTTCGTATAAGTTAGTATAGTTACAGAAGTAATACTCACGTAAACGTAAACTATTATAATTCCTGTCACATGCACTTAGTCACGTAAAAGAGTCTCGCTTCGCGTCGTATAACAATAGGATAGGATAATTAAATGTAAATATAAAACAATTACCTCTTGAATCAGAAAAAATATTAATCGTCGCGTCGCATACTTGAGTCACGGTCAGTCTCGCTCCGCGCGTACTTGACGCGGGACACTACCGTGTTAGGTTAAGTTAACTGTGACAGCGCGCTGTCCGAGTGTCCGCACTATCCGCACTGTCCGCACTGCGCGCAGTATACACACACAGCGCGCTAAACGCACTGTCTGCACTGCACTGCACTGCGATACTAACGCCGCTTGCCGCCAGTGCCGAAAAAGTGAAAGTGACATTTCTCTGTTATGTGTATGTTATATTCGGTTATGTCGTAGCGTTAGGAGGAGGAGGAGGAGTATCTTAAAATAAATTTTTCACATTTGAACTTTGCGTTCCAATATCTCCGCTCGTAGGGCACGTAGCGGAAAAATGAAAAGAACGGACCCCCCCCCCAAATCGACCCCAAGCTATCGATCAAGCCTATTTAGAACTTGATCCGTTCACTCGTTATCGAGATCTCAACATCTCGAGTACTTGCAAATCGTCGCGTCGCGTAAAAGAGTCACGGTTGGTCTCGCTCCGCGTGTACTTGGCGCGAGACACTACCGTGTCTCTTGATATTTTTGAAATATATACCTCTTTTTATATCCCCTTCCGTTCTCTCTCTCTCTCTCTCTCTCTCTCTCTCTCTCTCTCTCTCTCTCTCTCTCTCTCTCTCTCTTAAAAAATTCTTTCTTGGAACTCTTTTTCTGTAATTTCGTACTATCAAACGCGAAACAAACTTAACGTTTTTTGACACGCATTGACAAGTCGTTGAGATAACTAACCAACATCATTTAATATCAATTTCACTCTTATGATAATTTCGAGATTCGATCTGCATATAAGCGAGATAACCAATCAGCATCAAGGAATTTGAGCGTGTAAATGCAGTATTAATAAATCAATTCTCGACCATGAGGAGGTTGAGCTGCAAATTCATTCTGCACATTATTATTTAAACCAATTTTTAGACTGAGATAAGAGAGAACACTAAAAAAAGAAAAAAATATTGGTAACGCGAAACGTGAGAAGCAGCACGAAGAAAACGAGAGGAGGGATAATGTGGAAAGAAAGAAAGAGGAAGAGAAAAAGATAGAGAAGAAAAATTTAGAAAAGTATGAGCCGGATGAAAAAAAAACGAGGAAGTAAAAGAAGATAAAAGGAAAAAAAAGGTGGCAAGCAGTTGAAAGAGAGAAATAATTAGTATGTAATAATTTTGTGATTATATTGTGATATACAATTACAGTTACAAATTTTAAACTATTTTAGATAATAATTTATTGCTTTATATTTTACATTCAGTTATTATTCTTCCCGAGCGCGTGGGATCAGGAGCAGAGGAAATTGGCGAAACAGAGAATGGATTAAAGGAAGATGATGGAGAGAAGAAAGCTTAAGAAGAGGGGAATGTAGAGGAAGAGGAAGAGAATGGACAGGCGAATGGAGAGAAAGAGGAAGAGGATGGACAGGCGAATGGAGAGGAAGAGGAAGAGGATGGACAGGCAAATGGAGAGAAACCCGCATAGAAAACTTTTTGGGATCAAATTAGAATCCAGTCCGATTTCCCCCCAAAATTATGGATTCCGGTTGGGAAACCTAAGATTCAGATCAGAAGTGTAATGTTTTGTAAATTAGATTCTAAACGGGAAAGTCTGATCAGATCCTAAATGGGAAGTCTGATCAGATCCTAAATGGGAAGTCTGATCAGATCCTAAATGGGAAATCTGAAAGATCTTATTTGGTCTTTCCAACGTTTTCCTAGTATTTTTCGATTTTTATTTTATGTTAGAATTGAGCAAAGTATTGAAACACTTTAAATATTTATACTTTATAGGTATAAATATTTAAGAAATTTAAATACTTAAAGTGTTTCAAGGATTCTGCTCAGGTTTTTTTAAATTAAATGAATGTTTTATATAGAACAAAATAAATATATTTATTATCATTAATTTTGTAAGTATAAAACATTTTATATTTTTCAAATTTTTTATTGGGAACTTCTATACTAGTAATAAGAAATTATTATAATAATTAATGCCTAGATCGATGGCCATCCCAATCTTGGCATTTGCAAATCCTGCTCCTAAAGCTGTATGAAAAATTTTTTCATTGACTAATGTTCCTTCAGTTGTAGTATGTATACTCATTATGATATCTAAAATAATATATATGTAAGAAATAATATATTAGTATTTTCTAAACATTAAAAAACATTCTAAACTTAAACATTAAAAACTGCATTTATACCTTTTATATTTTTGTAGGTATTAGTTGTTTTAAAAATTTTTCGATCACCAGACTTTCTTACAGCTGTGAATTGCAAAGCCAGATCACGTGTGAATATTTTCCGTAAAATTGCGTGAATACTTTTAGCGGGATTGTTGGTACTCCAATCCAAACAATTTTTTATGAATCCAACCTATCAATTAGAAAGATATCAATTTTTTGTATGGTAAAAGAATTGTTGCACGTACAAACATTTAATATATTTAAAACCTACGAATTTTTTCGCAGTATCTTTATTATTTAAAGTTAAGTCAAAATTTAAGAAATCATCCATTGATTTCATTGGCATTTCAATACCAAAATCATTTATTGGACTAAAAATGTGTAAACTATTATTGTTTTGAATTTGACGAACATCGCAACGAAGATCTTCCATTTCTTTTTTCATTTTTAGCATAATTTGTCTATTTACTAAAATAGCTTTCAATAAAAGGTTTGTTCCTAAAGTAAATATTAATAGAGAGAGAGAGTATAGAAAAATAATATTATTTTTTAAATATTAATGTAAATATAAAGAGTACATATAATATTAATAATATATTAATTATATGTATAATAATAATATCAATTTCTCATAAAAAATAAATTTATTCAGCGGCTTTTAATGATTTACCTTTTTTGGTAGCGTCAATTACGTCATTTTCAACTTCATCGTTATCAGCAAAATGATTTTCAAAATGGTCAGATGTCATTGATGTGGATTGATTATCAATAATAGTCGATGCATTGTCCTTCCGTCCTTTTTCTGATATTTCATCTCTACTTTCTCTATTATCTACATAATAAATATAAATTTTTATATTTCTATAAAATTTTAAATTAAAAAATAATTTTTATTAAATTATACTTATTATTTAAAGTTGTATTTATAGTTGTATTTTACTGTGTTAATTACCTTCCTCATCATTTGAACTAAATTCTGAAATTTCATCATTTTTATCTAATATTTTTTTTGCAATATGCATAGCGCTTAAAGTTTTTGATTTATTAATTTTGTCCGTAACTGTTTTTCTTTTCTTAATCTCTTTCAGCATATTTTCTTTTTTATTTATTTCTTGCTTATCAGTTTCCTTTCTTCTCTTTAATTGTGCTTTCTTTTTCTCAGTATAATTAAGTTTTGTTAATGATTCAGTGCTACTTGTCGATAGAGTATTATTTAAAGAATTATTATTTAAAACAAAACATTTAATAATTAGTGAATGGTTTATATGTACATATAAATAAAATTATATAAAATATTAATTTTATATTACTGTTATTATTAGAATCATCAATTATCTTAGGAACATCCTTTATTTCTTGAAGAGTCTTTTTCTTATATTGTTGAATTTGACGTTCCTTTTGTTTTCAGCTGAAGTTTCAGTATCCGTAGTGTACGCAAACATTTTTGTTTTTAAGTCTACTAATCGTTTTACAGCTTTTTTATAAGTATCTGAAATATTTAATACATTTAAGGAGGTACGACTATCAGACGAAAATCAACTTAGAGCCTTAATTTTTTAAAAATATGATTGACATAAACGGTTTACACAAATAATCCCAAAATTAGAGCAATATTGACCGTAGAGTTTTTTTGTAACATTATTTAGAAGTTGAGCACTTTTAATATTATTTTTATATTAAGTCTACAACTTATGTAAATAAATATATAATTTTATTCAAATAATTATTTTTTTACCTGCACCACCACGTATATTAATATTCATTATCAAGTAGTTGATTATTACATACAGCTTTCCGGATATTGTCCAGTGAACATTTTACAACATATAATAATATTTCAAAAATATATTTATTAAAATTTTTTGAAGCACTTCCAGAGTTGTATGGTACTAAGTCTCAAATTCTGAATACGCACAATCTTATTCATGTTGCAGATCCAAAAAATTTAGGCTGTAATTTAAACTATATTAACTGTTATCCTTTCCAAAGTTATTTAGGATTACTCAAACGGTATATTCGAAAAGCTGATAAACCTTTAGAGCAAGTGTGTCGTAGATTAAGTGAAAAAGAGAATTGTAATAAGCCTTCCATTCCTCCCTTTTTTGAAATTTTAAAGTTAAAAAAATCGATCAATAAAACGTTTGTTTCTAAATTAAAAATAAATGGATCTTTTGTTATTAGTAATAATCATCCGAATAATATCGTATTATTACAAGATGGTTTAGTTTTCCAAATTAAGCAAATTAGTTATGAAGAAAATAATTCTAACAAAATAAAAATAAAAGGTGTTAAAGCTGAAAAATCAAAAAATATATATAAATATCCAACCAACTCCTGCGATTTACAAATGTGTGAAATACTCGAATTTTCCTTAAATGTTGAAATTTATCCTATAAACTTAATTAAACAAAAATGCGTTTCATTATGTTTAAATGTAGAAGAATTTAAGCCAAAAAGAACATTTGTGTTATCTTTATTACATTAATAAAAATGATTATAAATTATAATATCTTACTGTTGGTTATTTACAAAAAATTGTACCACTGTCTTTTGAATTAATTTTATATTAATTTGTATACTTTTTCATAACTTTTAATCAAACAATCAATATATTTTTTATAATTAATACTAAATATAAATAATTATTTGGGAGGTTCCCCGTAGCCCTCGGCGGGGGAACAGGCAGTGTAGAGAGTGCGTGAAAAAGAGTGACGGCAAAGGGTGACACGGAGAGGAGAGAAGGTGGAGGAGGAGCAATAGGGGTGAAGGAAGCCAAGAGGAGGTGGAGTAAATGGAGGTGAGGTGAAAGGGAAAGTAAGACGGCAGAAATTTGTCAGAGATGAGGAGGCCGGTGAAGGAGGTTAGGCTGACTGGAACATGGGAGGAGATGGCACGTGAGGCGAGAGCGACACGGCAGTTTAAGGCGGATTCGCAACACGCATCACCGCAACGGGTGGCAGGGACAAGCGGCGAGATCGAGAGATCGAAGGGAGGGGACAATGGAGCGAGGTGAAGTATACAGGTAAGGTATACACGTGGCAGCAATAGAGCAGGCGAACCGACGAGACGATTGAGAATGGTGGAAGAGAAGAAGCGGTTGCTAGTGAAAGGATTGGGTGCGGAAGAAGCGAAGGTAAGGTGGAGGTGAAAGAGTGAAGTGCAATAGGTCAGAGGGGGAGAGGAAGGAGAGAGAGAGAAAGCAGAGCAAAGGAGAGGTGGTTAATCTAAGTGCGGTTTCAGATATCTCAGGATGGAAGAAAAAGGAAGAGCATTAGTGGACGCGGTAGAGAGGTTGATGGAGGAGAAAATAAGGAAGATGCTGAAGGAGGTGAAAGAGGACGATAGAAGGAAGGAGGAGAGGATGGTGGAGCTGGAGGAGGAAGTAAAGAGGCTGAGAAGGAAGGTGGAAATAATGGAGCAAAATGGAGGTAAAAGGAAGAGGGAAGAGAGCGAGGAGAGTAGGCCTGAGAAGAAGAAATGGTGGGGGGTGGGGGGTGAGAACGAGGACGAGCTGAGGAAAAAAAATGTGATTTTAAGGATAGAGAAGGAGAAATGGGAAGGTAAAAGAATCGAATTGGGAGAAGGTGAAGGAATTGTTCACGGAAAGGCTAAAGGTGAGAGTGGAGGTAAGAGAGGTAAGGATGATAGGGCAGAGAGGTGCGTGGTTGACGTTTTTAGTGAGATTGAGGGATGAGGAGGAGAAATGGCGAGTTTTGGAAGCAAGGAGGTGAGCAGGGAGTAGCATGGGGGTGAAGTTAGACGAAGATAAATCGGTGGAGAGGAGGGATAGAGAGAGAGAGGAGAAAGGAAGGAGGTTAGAAAGGAGAAGGGAGGAGGGCAGGAGCGAAACAAGATCCGAGGAGGAGGAGATCTCTAGAGGGATGGAGGAGAAACTCCTCATGGACTCCGATGAGGAACAGGAGGGCAAGAGGAAGAGAGAGTGGGCAAAATAGAAAGCGGAAGGAAGACGTAAAGGAAAGAGGGAGGCAGTAGAACGAAGTCGCGGAGGATGTAGAAGAAGAGGAAGAGGAGGGGACAGGGTCCGAGGGGTGGGAGGGGAAAATGAACATTTTGTGAGGTCGTAAGAGGCCAGGTTAAGGGAAATGTGTTTGTACGAGGTTTGGGAACGTTCCTCTCAAAAACGCCTTGTAAGCCCCACGGGGAAAAGCAATAAACGTACATACATATAAATAATTATTTATACTTTTAAAGTATAATTTAAATAATATTGCAATCGCAATATTATTTAATTCTAAAAATAAAGAATAACAAAAAATAAAAGTTAATTACATATACATTGATCAAAATACGTAATTTTTATTTTTTTATTTTACTAAATTTAATGTTTGGTATAAAAATGGGATTTCCCATTCGATTCCATTTAGATACACCGATTTTTACCGTGTAAAAAAGAAACACGAATTCCTGCATGGTTTCTGTTTCGATTCTAAACAGAAAACCCAAATCTAGGATAAAAATAGATTTCCTAATTGGTATTGCAGTGCGATTTACCTGAATTCAATGTTTGGTATAAACATGGGATTCCCCATTCGATTCCATTTAGACATACCGATTTTTACCGTGAAAGAAAGAAACACGAATTTCTGCATGGTTTCTGTTTCGATTCTAAACAGAAAACTCAAATTTGGGATAAAAATAGATTTCCTAATTGTTATCGCAGTGCGATTTATCTGAATAGTTCGATATTTGGTATAAAAATGGGATTCCCCATTCGATTCCATTTAGACATACCAATTTTTACCGTGAAAGAAAGAAACGCGAATTCTTGCATGGTTTCTGTTTTGATTATAAACAGAAAACCCAAATCTGGGATAAAAATAGATTTCCTAATTGGTATCGCAGTGCGATTTACCTATTTGGGCATTCTAATCGAAATCTAAGCTGTATTTGGTAAGACTTTGGGAAATTTCTATGCGAGAAGCGGACGAAGAAGAGAAAGAAATATGAGGCGCACAGGAGCGCCAGTTTTTATTTTTAATTATTAATCAAATGCAATTATACATGAAATTTGAAAAAAAATCTGGTTTTTTGTTGGCTGTTTGCAATCCTCGAATCCTTTATTTCCATATTTTTGCATTCTTAAATTGTCCATTTCAATTAATAAATCTTTCAAACGCCTACATTCTTACTTTTACACTTCTTTGAATCTTTAAATGTTTATAAATTTTATACATTTAAAATTTTTGTATTTTTAGAGACTCGGCTATAGGGACACTGCACATAATTATTTGCATTTTGACAGAAATTATAACGAAAAGTTGCGTCGTCGAATTTTTAAAAGAACAGATTCGTTGCCTCTGTGAAATTATATTTATATGTAAAATAAATTTTGAATATCTTTTATTTTGCGATATTTGGAATCGAATAGTAACATTTTAAATTAATTTATGTCACGAAAGCATCGTGCGCACTTATCCAAAGAGAATGTAATCTTACTATTTTTTTAACTAATTCTTTCTCGAGATTCGGCGACTCGATCGAACGACTTGAACAAAATGCATTTACGTATAGAAAGCCCCGTCGTCTAGGCATGTTAGATAAGAAGCTTTGACTAATCGAGGGATGATCATATAGGCGAGGCGAAACACAAAGTCGAATTGGGAATATACGAATTTTTTCTGAAGACTAAAATGATTCTACGAGTATCGACGTTAGGTGAAAAAAACAAAGACTGGAAATACGATGAATCGGATAAATCTTCGATGTTGTACTTGTTGTACGAATTGTGCGTGTGTACTGACCTGATAATTACGTGGAATTTGGTTCGTTGACTCGCACTGTGTGCATGTAGGAATAATTCGCTTAGTTAGCTGATTACGGCATTCGTATCATCGACGGGTGCTCCCTAGTCGCTCTCACGCGATCGATGCACGTCCGCTCGCAAAGTTATGGATCCAGATATTTATTTGTTGAAAAGGAAAAGGAGAGTTTAACGGTTGATTAATGCTGTTTGATTGTATCAATAATTAAAACGACGATTGCTTGTAAACGACTAAGTATTTTGTCGCACCGTGTGCACGCAGATTTGTAAGACGATGGGGGAGGAAAAGATCACTTCTAGCTTCGAATACGATCAGATCGGTAATCTCGAAGCTATTCGCGGATCTACGTTTGACTTTATACAACGTGCGCAGGGATATAAAATTTTAAATGGATTCATCGTGGCGAAGTCGTCGACGGTCACTTGGATTGTCGTAACGATGGATTGCGAGAATGATCGAGAGACCTCTTCGGGACGACGAGTAATTTCCGTTGATATCGATTACGCGCTAGGATAACTCTTGAATGCTAATTATTTGATTAATATCTATGGCGCGTATTTGTAGAGTAATACTAGTCGCAATCGCAATTAGCGGTGAGTAAAATAAAAAAAATAGATCAGTAAAAGTAATGTTATACGTAAGATTATGTAAATAATGTAAAATTAATAATGTAATTTTATTGCTTTCTACAGTAATTTATGTAGAAATATATATTGTAGATTTTTCACCGATATGCTTACGATTAGAAATTTCGAAAGTTGTAACAATGCGCCCCGTAACGGCATTGTTCCCGGCCGAAATCCGCCGCATACCGCCCGGCCGAACATCCGCCGGGTGCTGAAAGGCACGGCGTGCCATTATCTAAATAATTAGGAAACGCGTGCGAAGAAGTCCTCGCGAGGGACTTACCGCGGCAGCCGAAGCACCGAGCAAGGCCGAGGCCGCCCGAAGATCGCCGAACGTAAGCGCCGCGCCGCGCGCCGTAACCACGGCCGCCCCACCGCTCCGCCGCGACGCTCGCGCCCGTATCCCCGCCACCGATTACGAAGCGTCGCCACGGGTATATAAGCGAGCAACATTTATTAAATGTTGCTATTCCACCGTGAGCCAGCACACCGATCATCCGCTGCTCTCGGTTTCCGAATCCCACCGATAAGTCCAGGGGTAAGAGAGTCTCTGCCTCCGTTTGAAGTATATCTCGACGGCTTATCATCCCGACCGCTCCTCGCCTCGCCGCCACGTCTAAGTCCAGAGGGTCTCTGGACTTGTTGAGAGTCTCAACCGTCCGACAAGGCATTCCAACCGCTGTACCGTCGCGAACCAGGATCGGGAAACCGCCCTGTCCTCGCCAAGAGTCTCGGCCGCACGGTACCGCTCTCCCTTCGACAAAATCCAGGCGATCCAGCCCAGGGGGGTCCCCTGGGCTCGCTGAGCGTCTCAGCCGCCCGACACCGTCGATTCGAACCGCGTTACCGCCAACGCACCGCGCGTCACACACGCCGCGATCCACCCGCGTATGAAGTCGTAGCGCGCGTAAATTCGTAACATCCGCGTTCGTAATACGCGACCACCGCACCGCGAGCCGTTGCGATAGCCGCGTACGTAATCTCAGCGCGCGCACGGAGAATTGTAATCACCGCGCATGTAATCTCGGCGGAAACAGTCTGTAATAACGACGTGTAAAATAGCACCAAACATTGTGAAATAAAGTTGTTACGTTGAATCGTTAAATCACGCCTTGTGTCTTCCTCCGCGCCTACTCCGAACCCTGACCAGCCGCGAGCTAGATCCGCGCGTCGGAAGTTAGGTTGTTTTAAAGTAAATGAAGAAAGTATACGGTGCGTAAACCAAATTATAAGAATTGTAATAAACTGAATATTATAGATTATATCCCTCTGTCAGAACGTTTAGACATTTGTTGCCTTTATAATTGAATAGTTGAACGAACTTACCTAGTGAAGTTCGACTCCAATTATGCTCCTGTCTCGTCCAGATGGATGTATAAGTGTATGGATGTATAAGTGTAGTCGCATTCCATACGTCATCCACAACAGGCTAATTTAAAGAAAAAACTTTCGCGCCGCGCCGTGCTGCGCTGCGCCACGCGCCACCGTCGCACATGCGCCTTTCTGGATCTTCATTTTTTAACTTCACAAATCTGACCAGAAGGGTTCAGGGGGGGAGGGATTATCCATCCGGACGAGACAGGAGCATAATTGGAGTCGAACTTCACTAGAAGTTCGTTCAACTATTCAATTATGTTCGTCTCGTCCGGATGGATGTATAAGTGTAGATATTTAACGCTTATTATCAGATTTGTGAGAAAATTTATATATATATAAAACAAACTATACATAAATACATATACATGCGTAGATAAACATTCTTAAAATCATCTAGACACCTGCGTATAAGCAGAGAACAAAATTAATATACTGTTGACCTCGTAAACATTTTAACTTAAAAGACTGAACACGAATAAAATAATAAAGAAGAATAACCACTTAAAAACTAAAGACTATTGAGAATCGCGGTCTGAAGCGAGGCGGTCTCTATTATGGGACGGTTATAAAAACGGGCGAAGACCTCAGAGGATCTGGTCCAGCCCGCGATACGACGAATCTCCTCCACACTAATGTTCCTGCTTGCAGCAAAAGAAGCAGAGACGTGTCGTGTGGAGTGGGCTGAAAAAACGGACGTATTGACTCCTGCAGCCTCTAATTCGGATTTCACCCAATGACCTTGGAACCGCAGGTTCCTCCCGCGGTTTCGTCCTCGAGTCAAGGAAGCGGTGTTACGAGCGGCGAGATGAGCACCGAGCAGCGCAGAGTGAGCGAGGTGCAGCAACAGAGTGCAGTGCGAATCGGCACTCAAACTGACAGCCAAGCGCAGGTCGACAACAACGACGGCATCGTGCAGTTCGATAGCCAGCTCGAAGCGGACTTTTTCACATTCGTTCCCGACGAGGAGGTCCGTCAGATTCTCCAGGTGGGCGAACAGCCCGCTGGAATAGTCCAACAGAGCGCGATCCAGCAGGAAGCAGTAGAGGTGCAGCAGGGGCAGCAGCCCGGTGCAGGTCAGACGCAGGAGCCCATGGATCAGAGCCCCGAGGTAAAAACCCATATAGGAATTGCCCGTAGTGGCAAGGAAGCCAAGGCTTGGCCGAAGCTATGGCGCTCAATCATTGGCCAAGAATCTATCAGCCAATACTGGCCCATCATTGGCAATTTACTGGTTGTTGAATAGTCAGGCGTTACAACGAAGGCCGACGTAGGGCAGTCAACTGTCGGCCAGAGTTCTGTCAGCCAGTACTCGACCAATAATGGCAAATAACTGACTGCCTATCTATATAGAATAGCTAGGCGTTGTGACGAAGCCCTACGCTTGGCCAACGTAAGGCAGCCAACTGTCGGCCAGAGTTCTGTCAGCCAGTACTTGACCAACAGTGGTAAATAACTGACTGCCTACCTATAGAATAGCCAGGCGTTGTGACGAAGCCCTACGGTTGGCCAATGGTTGGCACCCGCACATCGGCCAATATTCTGTCAGACAGTACTGAACCATCACTAGCAAATAACTATGCAAATGTCGAATCATCCGATAGATGGCATTTGATAGGATCCGTTTCTCCTGTTTAAAATACGACCAACGATAGTATAAGAACGATGTAGAAATGACGGAACTGCACAACTTATATCAGTTGTATCGTGGAGTCCACTTTTATAATAAAATGTGACACACTTTTGGATTAATGTTAACTTTAATGTAATATTATTTTTGAAGACTAATAATAATTAAATAAACAATATATATATATATATATATATATATATATATATATATATATATATATATATATATATATATATATATATATATATATATATATATAACGTATGTATTTTATAACAAAACTCGTTTCTTAATTAATTATCAACCAGTCTGAAATCTGGCAACCAGTACTGGCGCAGTACTGAGCCGATAGTAAATCCTATACTGGGGCAGTACAAGTAGACAACGGCTGGGCCAGTACTGTCTGCCAGTATTGGACCGGAGTTATCATCCATGGTTGCACCAGTATTGGTTCGGTAGGGTTACCAGTACTGTGCCAGTATACTAACTGTGGGAAACAGTACTGGATTAGTACTGGGCCGGTCATAAAATCCTATGGAACGGGGAACGTTTACACTCTGTTGTAAGAAAATAGCGGTAAATAGATCGCGTGATAATATTAGAGTTCATTTAAGAGAATAAGTTTTGTTTATTTTACTTTTATTTTATTATTTTGCGAATACCAAAGAAACGGTAATACAAAGGCGTTAAGTAGAGCGCGAATAGAAGATATTTTAGAGAATAACATTTTAAGTTACGGTAGAATTAGCGTTAGTTAGATAAGAGCGTTTTTTAACATTTACACCTCGGTACACCGAGCTACACTTTTCACACTTACCGATGCGTAGCGAAAGACCCGCAATTCCAGACATGATTTCCGAAAGATTTTATATAATTATCTTCACATTTATCGCAATATTGTTCATCACATTCGTTATATATACGATAGTACTTTTTAGAACAACGGGAGTTACTCTCGAGCAAGTATACATGCCATAATGCAGTTTAAAGAGTTTGCAATAGTTTCGGCTATAATATTTATTCCGATTGTAATTTCGTTTCCGAACCCCGAGATGGTTCTTACACTATATACACTTTTTATCTTATACGTAATATTGTTAAGTATGCATGACGAGCCATAGAATGGCTCAGCGATATTATCGCCGTAATGATATTTATGTTTTCGCCAAAGTGCCGATAACGCCGGGTGCGTTGCACTCGCGCGTGCAATTAATAGTCGATAAGCGTACGAGCGACCGACAGGACTCACATCGTGAATTATTTTATTTTCGTATAAGTTTCGTATTATTTTGATCATAATTTTGCATTACACAAGGCCCCAAGCCAATCAGATCGTTTACCAGAGGATATTAATAACGATAGATTCATTACACTTTTGTCAAGAAGAGGTCATTTAGACCAAATTAGAGACATACACATCAATTTTGGGCAATTTACAACGTTTTTGACAATTACACCTTGTAGCACCTTAGTGCACTTATTACACTTTTTATTACCTATTACCACGACGATATTGTGGAGATGATTATTTTACGTTTTAAGACATTCCCTGTCGAGTCACGTTAGTTTTAAGAACAATTATGCGTGAGATTATTTTAAGAGTTTTATACTTACCTTTGCGATACTTACCTTATCCTCACCAACGATGATGGTGATTCCGGACGATTCCTCGATAATTCTGGGTACCTGAAAAAGAAAAGATTATTAGAAATGGGTAAATTCACCCGTGTTTACTTACCTGTCATCATGGATCGTTCGTTTGACACGCCGAGTGTCATTCGGTGTAGACCGAGTAGCACTTTTCGCACTCGTGCGAATTACCGCGCGTGCAGCGACGTGATTGGTTCACGCGAGCGATAGCCAAGTACACGTCGTTGCACTTTCCGTGCAGCACTCGGATATATAAAGGTGCTGGGTCTGTACACCGGCTCAGCGCGTTCGAGAGCAGAGGAGTGGAAAAGGAGCGGAACCAACTACACCTTCGGTTATACTTGGCCAATGGGCGTGCCGTGCAAGCCAGCGGTAACGCGCTAAATAGCGACGCGCAGCGCATGCGTAATTCTAAAGTGGGGGAATAAGATACGTTTCTCCCGGACAGTCCTTCGCGATATTTCGAGGCGTGAACACATACGACGTGAAGCGTAACATTGTCGAAACCGAAGTACTTATCCCGTGGCCGTACGCGATAGATACGTGCGAAATAATTACTTCCCGCACATTTACCGGGATAATTAATATTGGTCAACCGCACTTCTCTCGAATAGCACCGATTGCGATACCACCGTTTGTTAGTAATCACGCAGGCGTGTGAATGTATTCGTTTGTCAGAGTATTGTGCGATATGATAATAAACTTTGTTATTTGTTTATAAAAACAAAGAGTGTTAATTCGCGATCCCTACAATTATCCTTTCCACATTGCGATATTCGTAAGAAGGGCGTGGCCGACAGGCACAAACACGTCTGCGACGCAGTTTCGGCAGCCATCTTGTCGACAGGAAGGACGAGAGAAACGAGCGAGCTGGCTTTCTGTGTTTCAGCTTAAAATACAGTGGCAATCGTTTATTCAGCCAAAGTAAGCGGCTAGAGATAATAATTAAAAAATAAAATCGTTGTTCTGGTCACAACCTAAGGTTTGTGAAGATACTGATCTATGTGGGGGACAATGGGAGATAAAGAGCGTTCCGCAGCCTTCTCGTCGAAACTCGCGCGTGAGCTCGAGATAGAACTTTACTAAATAGAAGACACAGAGCTCAGGTCTGTCCGGAAAAGGTTTGAAACTAAGTAAACGTCCGACTCCTGAAGTTTTTAACCTAGCCGGAATCCTGATTACTAAAATGTCCGACAGAACAATATTGGAGATCTGAATGGCCGCTAATGTCTGCATCCTTTGGGCCGTTGTAAGAGCCATTAAAGTCACTAATTTTCTCGACACCTTCTCGAGAGATAAACCCTCATGAGAAAACAAGGTTGCCAAATAAGTTAACACTGGGGATGGATTCCAGACGAAATCGTATCGCGGGTGCTGAGGCTTTAAGACTGCGACCCATTTCAAAAATCTCCTCACCAGAGCGTGGGAGCCCACCTCGTTAGGTGTAAGAAGAGAAACTGTCGAGCGATAGGTATTTAAAGTAGAGTAAGACCTAACGTTCGGTAACAGAGAGGATAAAAATTCCAAAACCTGCGATACCGATGGAGAGAAACAGGATATCTCCCTCTGCTTGCAGAAGTGCCACCACAGACGTAAAGGTTTAGCATATTGTGCAATAGTCGCATTCAAGATCGAAGCGAGGGTGACTTCTAATGCTGCTGCAGGAGTTCCTTTTGACCGTAATGCTTGGCAGATAATCTCGCGGCAGCCAGGGAAATCCTGTTCCACGCGGGGTGTGTCTTCCTAAAAGGAGACGAAAGCATTTTAATATTCGGCTCAAACTGAATCGGCTGGTGAACGCTAAGTTTGTTAAACAGTGGAAACCAAGGTTGAGCTGGCCACCATGGCACCACTACCACCCCCTCTGCCTTGTCCGAAATTATTTTATGAAGGACTCTTAAGATTAATATAAAAAGTGGAAAGGCATAGAAGTAAAATTTACTCCAGTCTAGGGAAAAAGCGTCTATTGCGTAGGCCAGAGGATCTGGCAACCATGCTACAAAGCGAGAGCAGTTTGCGTTGATTGAAGACGCGAATAAGACAATCTCGAAAAGACCGAGAACAGAGAGAATTTCATTAAAATATGTCTGCTCTAAGGTCCATTCAGTTTCTACAAAAACGATTCTAGATTCCGCATCGGTCACGATATTTTGAGCCGAAGAGATATATGTTGCATAGATAAAAAGATTTCGGACTGCGCACCAGCACCAGATCTGTCTTGCCAGACCGGATAAGTGGGGGAATCTAACTGATCCCATTCGATTAATGTAGGACAAGGCAGTAGTATTATCCACTCTTAATAAGATATTACAATTCTCCAAATGAGAAGCAAAACATCTGAGAGCATGGAAGACAGCCAACAGTTCCAAATAATTGATTGGTTGCGTTTTTCGTCCTCTGACCAAAAACCATGCGTCCGATTATCGTTACAGGTAGCCCCCCAACCTGATAGAGAGGCATCTGAAAAAATCTCAAGCTCAAAGCGGCCTGATCTAATTGCGTTATGCTGAAACCTGTCCGCGAACACGGATTTCCACCATAACAAATCCTCGTGAATCGAAGAGGGAAGGACCATCCTGGCCTCAAAATTTCCCTCTGCCGCTGAGAGTGCTAAAAACTTTTCCCTCTTTAAGGATTTGGTATGTAAAATCCCGTATTGGACAGCGGGGCATACTGCTATTAAGGAGTCGATAAAACTTGCCAAAGTACGGATCTTGCACGATTTTTTCCCTAAAAACTCCATTGTCCGGTGAAGAAGTTTCTCTCTTTTGTCGACAGGAATAGAAATCGCAAAACAATCCGTATAAAAAATAAAGCCTAAAAAACGACGCGATCTCGAAGGAGAAAGAGCGCTCTTGTGTTTATTGATAATAAAGCCTAACAAAGATAGAAGATTTAAAGTTGCAGAGACGTTCTGTAACAATTGCTTGCGGGAAGAAGCAATGAGTAAAAAATCATCCAAATAAACAACCGACAAAAAAACCCTTTTCTCTAAGATAATAAACTACTGGCTTTAAAACCTTAGTGAAAATATACGGTGCGGAAGCGAGACCAAAAAGAAGGACTCTAAATTGAAAAGTCTGATTTTTAAAACGAAAATGGAGAAACTTCCTATCATCTGGATGAATCGGCAGAAGCAGATAAGCATCCTCTAGATCTATAGATGCTAGAAAATCTCTCGGTGATAGAAGCTGGACCACAGTTTCCCAGTCCTCCATTTTAAAGTGCGGGGCGACAATAAAGTTATTGAGTAACTTCAGATTCAGGATAAATCTCCAACCTCCTGACGACTTCTGGATGACAAAATAAGAAGACAAAAATTGATCTTTAGAATCTCGAACGCGCTTAACCGCCCCGATATTACACAATCTGTTAATCTCTTGGTGGCAGACTTGCTGTTCCAAATCTGTCAAAAAAACGGGAGGTTCAGTAACCTGGCGAGGAGGGTTCTGACTGAAAGGTAGCTTATAACCCGAGACAGCCTGCAGGACCACCGCATCGGTGGTAATCTGCCTCCACTGAGGGAGAAAATTAGAAAGGCGGCCCGCAATCTGTACCTGATCGCTACTTAGCGCCTCCTCGAACGGGACCTAAGCCGATGGGCTGACTGGCGACTGCTGCTCGCATACCTCGACGTCCCTGCCCTGGATGTCGCCAGTGGTTTTCTGTTCGTTGCAGGGACGCGGGGGTTTCCCGACCTGGCAGGCGTCACCTGTGCTGGTTGTTTAATAGGCTGATGCGTGTTCTTCGATACCACCAACAGAGTTTTAGCAATACTCTTGGAAGACTTCTCCATGGTAGATGCTTTCTTCAATTCCTCGCCAACTGCCGCACCAAATAGGAAATCATCGGCTGGAATAGCATCAGCCGTATTCTTCGCTAGGAGGTTAAGCGATGGCTTAGTCTGAGCTCTTCTGGAGAGGGATAAGCGGTAGAAATGATCTGCTAAAATCTTGGCACCCTCATTGACCTTGATGACAGCCGCACGAGCCTCAGCGGATAAGGACTGTTGAATTTCAGGCCTGAGAAAGTCTGAAATCGCCTCGCCCAAAGCGCACAAAGCAATGCCTGCTTGGGCCTGGTCCTTGGCCCAAAATTCATCTCTGCTGACCACCGAGTTGCCCTTGAGAGCCGATTTGAACTCGGGGTTCAATTTCGGGGCTTTGAGAAAAGCTCTTGCCTCAACGGGCATATATATTTCTTGAGGAGAGGGTCTCTGAGATCGGGAAGGAGGCCCTCGCGAGTGATACCGCGCCAGGCTTGGGTGACTGAGTCATTCCATGACGCCGCCTCTACTTGCTCTTGTCCAAAACCGAACAGCTCCCTTGTGAAAGCGTCGGAAAGCCCCTGAGGGATCGTATCCTGTGGCTCTACTTACTGTTTTCGCTGGTCCTGACTCGAAGGAAGTAACGTCTGCCCCAGCTGGAAAGGCAAATGTCTTGTCAAGATAAGGTTATGTCAAGCTCCCCGTCTGTATTGTGCAAATACAGACCCGGTACAGAGATCGTACACACCTGGAAGCTGCGCTTTCGTGCCTCTCTGCCCCGCTGACGCTACCGGGGGTTCCCCACTGGAAGCGAGATCCTGCGTAAAAACCGCTTCTCTATCGGAATCGACCGCTACGGGCTCGATCAACATTTCCCGGTCAGATACCTGAGCCGGGGAAGAAGCTATCGACATCGTCGGAGGGGGGGACCGCGGGCCCCTAACCTCCCCTCGTGCTATCTCAATAAAGCGGGCTAGCAGCCTCGACTCGATCTCCAACAGACGGTCCCTGCTCGATAACCACTTCTTCTTCCTCGATTTGTGCGACGATTTACCCATAATATTTCAAATCTGTACACTAGAAACACTTAGAGAGATTGCACGTAGGCCTGTTATGGAATCGTGCAACAGGAAAACAATGAAGATCCAGGAAGGCGCATGTGCGACGGTGGCGCGTGGCGCAGCGCAGCACGGCGCGGCGCGGCGCGAAAGTTTTTTCTTTAAATTGGCCTGTTGTGGATGACGCATGGAATGCGACTACACTTTACATCCATACACTTATACATCCATCCGGACGAGACGGACATAATAATATATATTTAAAATTGTTTCTTATGTGTACATGAAATTATGACATTCCTTAAAACAAAAAAAATATCAAACTTGTTAATCTTAAAATTCTTCCGCTTTAGGTACAGAAGTAATACGTGGCGTGGTCCAATTTTTTAATATTTTTGTTCTTATTAGACTTGAATACGCCAATCAACATAAGCTCACGATTTTAAGTGGTGACACTTATCTTTTCCTCAAAACTGCAATCGGTTACAATATCTATATGTATCTTGTAATTGCTTCGGAGTATATTAAGTTATTATAAAAAATTATTATAAAAAGAGCTAACCTTTTTTTCTCGTTTCTTTTCTCTCTATTTTTTCTTTTTTCTCTCTTTTCTATTCTATTTCTCTTGCTTTTTTTCGTAAATTTTTTTCAATATTATTTTTATTTTCTTTTACAAGAAGCTTTCGTTTCTTTGTCTCTTTTTTTATGATTTCCAAAAGTATTTTATCTATGATAAGTTTCATCGATGATATAGTTCCTTTATATTTTATCATTATTTTTAAAAGTTTCTCGTTTATACCATCACCTAAAACTATTTAAAAAATATTATTGTTTATTTAAAAAAATTAAATTATTATTATTTATTAAATTATTATAATTATTATTAATTAAATTATTAAATCTATATAATAATTTATTAATTATTACTTCTTCTAACTTCTTCACTTATTTCATTCAATTTGTTGTTAAAATTTTCCATTTCAATAAATATATCTTTTAAAATATATATTAAAGTATATTCAAACGTCTCGGTGACAGATTCCTAAAATGATTGACATATAATATGTGAAACTATCAGCTTACACAGTCTTTTTTGACTGATACTCTATATAAAATTACATATACAACTTATACATGTAACTTTTTGAGCAGAAATCGATAACTCCTTCATCGATCTTCGCCAAATCTTAAAGAACAATGTGCAAGTTTCTACTTGCACACTTTTTTATTGTGATTTCAAAAATTGCAAAATTTTTTTAAAAAAGAACCCCTTTACCAATGATCACCAAATTCAATATCAACCTTCCTTGAATATTCGTCCGCTCTTGATAATAACTATGTGTGATACTCTTAGTGCTAATATGTGAAATACTTTTTGCAAAATTGCAAAGATTATTATTTTTAGTCGTAATAATATCGGCATAAGTGGGATTTGTGACTATTGCGTTTGTTACTATTTGAGTAAGCGAATCGAACGCGCAAGTCTCGCGAACCACGATGAAGTGATCGCCGCAACGAGAACCTTTGAGTAGACTGCCGTTTTTTAATAAGGGTATTGTAATTCTGTTCAGAGTTGACATGTGATCCCAATCTGGACAGTCATCGAGGTAAGTTAATTTTCTTTTTTGTTTTTTATTTTTCTCACCTGATTGTTTTTCATTGATGTCGATTTCATCAGCACTGGATTCCTTTTTGGTTAATCCTCTCCAATTTTCTTCGGTACCCCATATGTTTTCAGTTTTTACTGATTCAGTTTTTACTGATTTTTTTATCGTACGTATCGTATTCTCATTAGAAAGCGATAGCAAAACCTTGCCTTGTAAACAGTCGATGTGTCGAACGATGAATTTGTCGATTCGCATTGGCAATTCACCTTTGAACGTTCTTTTAGATCCGCGAATGCTGCTTCGACACTTGAGGACGTGGCTGTTTCTTTATCGCAGCGAAAATGAGAGTGCATAATAGCTGTCCACATTGGCAAATAAGAAATCAGTTTTTTTAATTGTTTTGCGATTTGTGGATTGTAGAATGCATTAACCACAGAACCTGATGTAGCCTTCGTTGCTACAGTTTCTGCCGACTCGAAAATGGCTTTTGCCCATTCTGTCCATCCAGAATTTTCAATAACGAAATCTTCGTTATAAGCTGCTTCTTCGATTTCTTTGTCGTCGATAGGATCTTCGATTGACGTTCCTTTAATAATATCGTTAATCGATCTTAAGTGAAACTCCGAAGTGAGAAGTTCAGAATTTTCATCACAGCCTATATCTTCGCTCAAAGCAACTATCATTATGGACGTTAATGCAGCTTTTATATTTTGTATATTTTTCATTTTATAGACATGACCGATACTTCTTAAATAAAATTGTCGAACTTTTGTTACTTTACCGCGAAGGCAGTCCCATCTAGCAATAATGTTAATAAAATGACTGACGTCAAGTCTAATGTAACAATTTGGCAATTTCGCTTTTTCTTCTAAAATTATGATATTATATAAAACTTGCAGATAATCACGTGTATCTGCGCAATTTGCAAATGCTTTTGATACTGCCATTAAAAGAGCTTTGCTAAAATCTATAACGACTATTCGTGGTGAAGGTGCTCCGTCTGCTAAAATTGATAAAAAGAAATAGGTAATCATTGCAGCATCTTGTTTCGTTGACACCATTTGAAACACCGGAGTGCTGTTTGTCTCCGTTGCTAGCACGCATTGGTAAAGATAAATATGGGGGCTTTTCTCATTATTTACGAGCTTTAATTTTTTTGCAAAACTACCCGTTGCATCGATTGTTAAAAAACTATTCAAATTTTGTTTCGTAGTAGTTTTGTACAATAATTTTTGCTCCTCTGTCCAATACATGCAGAAGAATGGATCAAGTCCTATGTTGCGTATGATACCTGCAAGGGACTCATATTTCGTCAAATTCAAGTTGAGAATTGGATCGCTATGTTTCAATTCGAGACGACGGTCCAGTTCTTGTTGCTTGGCTTTTCGAAGCACTGCAGTATTATATAATGTTGGTGGAATGGGATCGCCCTTGTCCATTAAAGATTTTGCCTCGTTTGTTCTTCATGTACTGGCATCTTGTCTATTTTCCAATAAATGCGACGCTGTTTCCTGGCGCAGATGTCCTTTTAATTGACGCTTCTTTTTGTGTAAAAATCCAGACTGGAAATTTTTTAACCTGCATTGAAATATTACGTCTGTATTTTTGGGGGGTTTTTTTAATAAGTGACCAGACAGTTTCGCTTTGCATTCTGTGCATAAACCTACGAAACGCGCGTAATATTTAGACTCAATACTCTTGAAAACTTTTGCATATTTAAAAGTAAATGCACATGGAATTTTTTTCTGCTCCCATATTTTACAGGCAAATACATGAGTCCATTTTCCAGGTTGCAATAATGTGTACTTGCGAGTACAATACGTCTTTTTCGTAGGTTTCACAGTTTTCCAAACATCGTTGGAAAGAACAAGGGAAAATGTTACATTTTCAATGCTTGTATTTGATACATCGGAAAGATTAAATGTATTATCATCTAGTGACTTGTTTATTTCTGCGCTTTTGTTTATATTAAAAGTACGCATAACATAATCTTTCATTCCACTTCTATTGGTGTTCAATATCGTATATACATGTTTTGAAGTAATAGCAGAACCTAAACTATGCATGTGCTCTGATATTTTCTTAAAAATATCATGGGATAGCGGAAATACTTTGCCATTTTCATCAATGGCTTTATACTCTGCTCTCCCTAAAGTTTCAAGCAATTTCTCGCGATCATACATTACGTACTTTTTCTTTCGGGGAAAAAAAACGAAAAATAGCTTTCGTTTATATATATATATATATATATATATATATATATATATATGCAATATATATATATATATTGTTAGGGCCACGTATACGTTGGTAACGCTCGGGCCTTGATTTAGGGTATGTCTACCGCGGCGCTACTACCGAGCGCGTTCGATACCCGCGTAGGGGGAGATTCTCTCGGATCGCTCTCTCTTACGCCGACTACTGCCGTGAGCAGTCGTGTTGTACGTAGCAATTATAGATATATATATTAATTATAATAAAGCATTGGAGCTGAAAGCAGAGCCCACTTCTTACAAACCTAACAATTGGCGACGAGTCTGTGGAATTGGCTCCAGAAAACTGGATTCGCGTGCATCGGGTTTCGTACGCCACGTACTGGATCAGCGAGTCATCACGTGGCACGGACACATTTAATCAGCGGGTCGGCATGTGGCACATACACATCGCATACACGTAAGGCATATACGCACTGCGGCGAATTGCGGCAAACTCCTTGAAAGATGACTTCTCAGGAATTAGATGTAAAGCCGGCAATCGCTATTCCGAATTCATTTTCAATAGAAAATTTCAATCCGGAAGTTACAACATGGCGACGGTGGTTACAACGGCTACAAGGAGCATTTACGATTTTTCGGATCACGGGAAACGCTCGGATGCCTTATTTGCTACACTACATGGGACCGAGCACGTTCGATATACTGTGTGACCGATTAGATCCGGCAGATCCATTTTCACAAGCGTATAATACGAGACATTAACGGCTAAGTTAGAAGAATTTTACGATCCAGCACCGTTAGAAATCGCCGAAAACTTCAAATTCCATCAACGGCGACAAGCAGAGGGCGAGTCCATACAACAATTTGCGGCGGCTTTACACAAATTAAGTCTGCATTGCAAGTTTGGAGATTATTTGAAGACAGCTTTGCGGAATCAATTAGTTTTTGGGCTCTCAAGCAAGAAAACTCAGACACGACTCCTGGAGAAGAAGGAGCTCACATACGAAGAGGCCTTGCAAATAGCCTTGCAAACAGCGATGGAGCTGTCAGAGCAAGGTGCCACATCATTACAAAATGGAGCATATGGACAAAATGACGCTACAACAAGTTCGGCGGCCGGAGTGGAATATCTACAGGCGGGCAAGAAATCAGCGAAGAAATCAAAGGATAAATATAATGATGAAATTAATTCCAAAAAGAAATTAGCAATTACTAACTCTAAGCAAAAGCGTTCTAACTCGAGTAAAATAAATAATACGGTAAAGTGTTTCAGGTGTGGTAAGGGACATTATGCGTCCCAATGCACTTTAAGTCGCGATATACGCTGCTCTGGCTGTGGAGGATCCGGACACCTTGTCAAAGTATGTTTCAAAAAGAAGGAAACTGCCAACCATTTGGACGAAATATTACAATTGGAGCATATGGACCAAAGAGATAAGTTTTTTTGCACACTCTCGGTCAATAAAAAAAAATTCGCTTTAAAGTTGATAGTTGCTCCGCAGTCACGATAATGAATCGAGAGCAGGTTCGTGCCTTATTCCCGGGTTTGATCGTCCATAAAACAAACTTGAACTTAGTTGCATATTGTAAAACAATAGTTAAAGTTTTAGGATATTGTTACACCCGTGCTGTACGCCCGTGCCGTGCGCTCACGCGGGTCGCCCCGTATCAGAAGTTGCGAATCGCCCTTGACGACAGCTGTGTTGTTTACTTGTGGTGACTGTCGAATTATGCTCCGGGTTTCCGTCACGTTCGGACGTGTTGACCCGAGCTCCGTGTATAAACGAATCTTCATTAAACGAGTTCCTTTTATACAAATAACGAGCCATATTTATTGAGCGAGTACCGGAGTGCGCGTCGCGTGTGAGTGCAAGAGTGAGTGAGCGGCTAACGCCCGGCGAGCGTAACAATATATAGAGGTTTACGTACAATGTGGACAAATGCGAAAAAAAATTAAACATTTATTTGACAGAATTAGAGAAAAAAACCCTTATTAGGTAGGGAATGGATTAGACAGTTGAATTGTCAGAGTGGTGTGCCAGATTTCCTTGGATGTAATTCATTAGATAATATTAAAATAGATTTAAGTCGAGCATATACAAAAGAGATTACAAGTCAATTACAATCGATGTTACGCGAATACGAGAAGTTAGGTGAGCCTACCTTGGCTAAGATTACGGGTATGCAAGCGAGACTTATGATGAAACCGAAGATATCTCCGGTGTTTAGAAAAGCACGATCGGTCCCGTTTAAATTAATCCCGTTATTGGATAAAGAATTAGACGACCTAGTTCAAGCGGGAATTCTTACAAAAGTAGAAAACTCGGAATGGGCTACACCTATCGTCCCGGTTTTGAAAGCAAACGGTACTATTCGAGTTTGTGGAGATTACAAATCCACAATAAATCCAGTGCTAATAGTCGATGACCATCCGCTACCCACCACAGACGAACTTTTCGCTAAATTATCAGGCGGCACTAAATTCACTAAAATTGATTTACGCCAAGCATATTTACAATTAGAAATACACCCGGAAGACGCTAAATTGCTTACTTTAAACACTCATAGGGGACTCTACAGAGTAAAAAGACTAATGTACGGAATCGCGACAGCCCCGGCGATATACCAAAGAACTTTGGAGCAAATATTGCAGGGTATTCCGGGCGTGTGTATTTTTCTCGATGATATAGTGATCACAGCAAATACGGATGCGGAGCATCTACGTAGATTACGCATGGTATTAGATAGATTGCGTAAATACAACATACGAATCAATTTAGAGAAATCTCAGTTTTTCACACATGAAGTACGGTATTGCGGTTACGTGTTACGCGCAGATGGAATACATAAACAACCTTCCAAAATGGAAGCGATCAGTAAGATGCAACGTCCCCGAAACACCTCCGACGTACGTACCTTTGTTGGAATGATTAATTATTACGGCAGATTTATACGAGATTTAAGTTCAATTTTGCAACCCTTAAATCAATTGTTACATAAGAATACCCGTTTTGTGTGGACGGGAAAGCAGGAGACAGCTTTTAAAAAGGCGAAAGAATCATTTACGAGTAATCAAGTATTAGTTCATTTCGATCCGAAATTACCTATTGTCCTCGCGACGGATGCAAGCCCATACGGAGTAGGGGCAGTACTCTCACATGCATACCCGGATGGGACAGAAAGGGTGATCCAATACGCGTCTCAGACTCTATCAGAAACTCAACAAAAATATGCACAGATAGATAAAGAGGCATACAGTATAATATTTGGTATTAAAAAGTTTTACCAATACCTTTACGGTAATAAATTTACTTTAGTCATGGATCATCGGCCATTAGTACATATCTTTTCACCACACAAAAGCTTACCGGTTTACAGCGCAATGAGAATGCAACATTACGCGATTTTCTTGCAGGGGTTCAATTACACGATTCGATATAAAAAATCAGAAAGTCATGCGAATGCTGACTGTTTGTCAAGATTACCCGTGAGAGAAGGCGCTAAAAACATGGACGTAGTCGATGCTTTTGAATTAAGCATGTTAGAAACCCTATCGGTAGATGCAAAAAGCATAACATTGCATACAAAGAAAGATAGGGAGTTACAAAAACTCCTACATGCATTACAGTCTGGTTCTCTGGCACATAGCACTGACAGATTCAATTTAGAGCAATCGGAATTTACGTTGCAAAGTGGTATTATTTTGCGAGACCATCGAGTGGTCATACCAGAAGCTTTGCGTGTTAGAGTATTAGAAGAGCTACACACTGGCCATTTTGGTATTAACAAAATGAAAGGAATCGCGAGAAGTTATTGTTGGTGGTCAGGAATTGACAATGATATTAAGACGTTAGTTGAGAATTGTCAAGCTTGTAATACTTTTAAAAATAATCCACAAAAAGTGGAACAGCACATTTGGGAGCCATCAGCTACACCTATGCATCGAGTTCATGCCGACTTTGCGGGTCCCTTCTTAGGACGTTGGTTTTTTATAGTAGTTGATGCATATTCCAAATGGCCAGAAGTGCGAATAGTAAAAAATCTGGCTGCGAAAACAGTCATAGAGGAATGTCGAGAAATTTTTGCGAGATATGGTGTACCGCAACTTTTCGTAACCGATAATGGCAGAACATTTACATCTACAGAATTCAAAGCGTTTTTAGAACGAAATGGAGTAAAATTTAAATATACTGCACCTTATAATCCGGTAACGAATGGCCAAGCGGAACGCTTTGTCCAAACTCTGAAAAATGCATTACGACGCATGGACGCGAATGCGACAAACGTACACGAGAAACTATGTAAAATGTTGTTACAGTATCGTATCGCGCCTCACGCGACAACTAAGAAATCCCCAGCGGAATTATTTATAGGTAAGAAATTGCGTACAAGATTAGACTCATTATTTCCGTCACATAAGGAAGACGAGGCTTATGCCCCATATCAATGTGATAGTAAGAGTTTTAGAATAGGCGAGCGAATATCATGTAGGAACTATGCAGATCGCGATAAATGGAAGTTTGGTAGGATTAAGGACCGTTGCGGAAAACTCCACTATTTAATTACTCTTGATGACGGACGAACCTGGCGTAGGCACGTCAACCAAATGCGTTCAATTGGTCAGGCAACCCCGAACCAAGATGTAAATTCAAATTACGGTCCGGTAGAAGATTTAATCGATCAGCCCGATTCGAATGTATCAGAGAAGGAACCTAATTCGGAACATCCGGAAGAACCTTCTCAGGAGACTCTACAACACCCCCCGGATCAGCCACAGCCACGGCAAACCGAGATAGCTCCACAGGAGTCGGCTATTCAACAAAAGAATACTGGCCGACAAGAAACTGTTCGGAAACCGCGAAAGCCAGTAACGAGTCCCGTGCGCAAATCAAACAGGATTGCAGCAAAGGCTAAACCATTGTAGGACTGCGCAACTAGAGATTGATATTATAATACATATAAGCGAATCGACTCGTTTAAGGAAGGAAGGTGTTAAGGCCGCGTATACGTTGGTAACGCGCGGACCTTGATTTAGGGTATGTCTACCGCGGCGCTACTACCGAACGCGTTCGATAACCGCGTGGGGGGAGATTCTCTCGGATCGCTCTCTCTTACGCCGACCACCGCCATGAGCAGTCGTGTTGTACGTAGCAATTATAGATATATATATATTAATTATAATAAAGCATTGGAGCTGAAAGCAGAGCCTACTTCTTATAAACCTAACATATATATATATATATATATATATATATATATATATATATACCGGGTGTCTCAGACCACCCGTATCACCCGATTTATTCGTAAACGCAACATTTTACAGAAAAATGTTCAAGACTAAAGTTGTATGGTTTCAAGGGGTACATAAGATGGTGTCATGAGTTTCATCTTAAATAGTTGCTTGAAGGTCACGTAAAGGTCACCTTCAATTTTTTAAATAGAACCACTTACTTTTTATTACATATTCTTGTAGCTTATCTCGAGGGCTTTCCAAAACACTATAAGAAAGTATTTTTTCATTAAAAACTTTTGGAATTATAAGGCTTGAAAGTTCTAGTATTTTGACATAAAATACAAAATATCTTGTAAAACATCAAGTTTTCGATAATGTTACCTTAATACTTTTATGCACAGAATAATGAGACGAATCTATTGATATGAAAAAAAGACATAGTTGCTTTTAAAAAAAAGTATGCAGATGCGTGTTGCAAATTACATATTTTTTCTTAAAGAAACTATGCTTTTTTTATACCAATTGATTCGTCTCATTATTCTGTGCATAAAAGTATTACGGTAACATTACCGAAAACTTGATGTTTTATATATATATATATATATATATTAAATATATATATATTAAAAAGCAGCGTCACAGTTATATCTAGTGAATCTAGTCAATTCAATGGATTTGTTAAATTGTATCAAATCGTACATACAACGACAGTTCTTTTACAATTACAGTAGAGCAAACTCAACGCAATGTTTACGATAATAATCAGTGAGAAATACGAGCGGATCGCTTTTATAACATTCGTCTGTCTCGGCCCATCAGACACGCGCAGCGTGCTATCTCTATCTAGGAAGAGAGAAGACGGAGCGTAGGCAGTTATTACGGGCAAGGGGGGTCCGCGAGGAGAGATTGCGCCGGCGGCTTCTTCTTCTTCTTCTTAGCTCCCCAATGGATCTCCGGTCCGGAATGGACCGTGGTACCACGCTTTCTTTACAAGATAGGGGATCAGCGCAGGGGAGCGCTGGAGTCCTCTTGTGTATTTTGTAAGAGGCTACAAGCCATTATATCCTTGATGAGATCGATAACCAGTATAACGCGAGTAAAAATTCTATAACTTAAGTTTACATTCTTTTATGAAAGAGAGAATAGCCTTAACTATCTTATAATTTAAATTACTAAACAAGTATAAACATGAAAAAGGAGCCAACAACTTGAGATTAAATAGGGATTGCAAAAACTTTTTTTTTCTGTTATCTTCAAATAAGCAACATGACCAAAAAACATGCTCAATGTCCTAAATCTCGAAACCACAAGGGCACGAGGGAGATTCGCCGATACCAAACTTATATTTAATAGCATTAGTATATGGGTAACCAGCAAGCAGACGGGCCATTATTCCAAAATCATTTCTGCGCATTCCAAATTTAGAAAGAAATATCAGGTTCAAATTTAAGTCAGCCAGATTATCCATATAAAACCTACCTGAACCGTTATTAATATGGTCCATGAATTTAGAATCTATATCAATGTACGCTTGTAAAAGATGCGAAGACATGTCCTTATGAGAGACTTTATTATTAAGTAAGGTGCCATTTATTGAGGCCTCCTTGGCAGCCGAGTCGGCCTGCTCGTTACCCACTATTCCCCGATGAGCCGGGCACCAAGAGAATCTGATCATACATCCGCACGATGAGGCAAGACAAAGCTTCATCTTGATATTTGGAATTAAAGGGCTAAGTTTACCATTACAGAAAGGTTTTACATTGGCAATGGACTGTAACACGCTCAACGAGTCCGTACATATATTTACATGTTCCCATGAATTTGAGATTGTCAGATCCAAAGCAGAAATGATTGCCAAGGCTTCGGCAGAAAAGGAGCTCGTAAATTTGTTCAACTTGAACCGTAAAGTGATATCCTGCTGAGGGATCCTAATCGAACAACCCGCTATCAGAACTCCATCCCTCTCCGATTTAGAACCGTCAGTGTAAATATCTATCTCAGTAGGTGAAGGTCTATTCAACGAAATTAGATTCGTGAAGGCAAGATTAGGGTTAGCATTATCTTTAGCTAGCTGTCCGGAGGAACTATCAATGGAAGGATCAATAGCAAAAATATGTTGGGGAAAAGAGAAAACCGGATGTATATCCCAGGTATATAAATGACTACGAAACGGAGCGACCACAGACCATCGGGAAACTATAAAAGGAATATTACTAGGAGCTATATTTTGACGATTACTCAACCAATGCAAATTGGCAATCTTGTTTATCACCCTGTTATTACGTAACTGAATAGATCTCCCCAGAAACTGATCACATTTATACGATATCCTTCTAATAAGCGATTTCTGGCTCGAGAACGTCCAGCATACCCTGTTGGATGAAGACTTAGGGATATTCACTGCCACCTTATAGGCAGAGCATAGTAAGTTTTCAACGGTCCTGAGATGAGAACGAGCGGAACTAATATACCACATAGAGCCCCACTCACAGATAGCTCTAATAGTAGCGTTTATGAAATTAATAGCTAAGGTAAAACTAACACCCCATGTTCCACCGGCAAGCCATCTCAAGATATTCACAAAGGAGAAAGTTTTTGCTCGCAAAGCCGAGATGTGTTCCTTCCATCTGAGACCACTATCCAGAACTAAGCCCAGGTATTTGATGTTAGGACTCAGAGGAATGGTGCCACCAGGCAACTCCAGACCCTCTGGAAGGGTCAAAGACCTTTTTCGATGGAAAACAATGAATTGAGTCTTCGGGAGAGAGATCGAGAGATCCAGATCGTTCAACCACTCCTCCAACCTGATGAAAGTCAATTTCAAGCAAGATATAACATTAGTCGTTCACCCGAGCATAAGATCGCAATATCGTCAGCATACTGTAAAATAATCGCATTATGAGGAACATACTGTAGAATAGCTCTGACATATAAATTAAATAATATCGGGCTTAGGACTGATCCCTGAGGTAATCCTCTCTGTAAAAGCCTGCTACCATACGAGCTTCCCGATTCAAAGAAACAAGTTGTCCTAGGAGAAAGAAAACATTTGAAGAATCTTTTATATCCGGAAGGTATGTTAAGTTTGTTTATCATACTAAACAAGGTACATGGATTGACGTTGTCATACGCAGCTTTAATGTCCAAAAAGAGAGCCCCCGTCATATTTCGTTGGGCAAAAGCTTTATAGATTTCCAAATTTATAAGAGCCAAACAATCATCGCATGATCTCCCTCTCCTAAATCCAAATTGGCAATTAGGTACCAACATTTCCAATTCGATGTACTTCTCGAATCGACCCTTGATCAATTTTTCAAATATTTTAAGGGCATTAGAGGCCAAAGATATAGGTCTGAAATCCACTTTGTTAGGCTTAGGTATGAGCACCACATCAAAACATTGCCATTGATGAGGGTAAGATCCATCACGGATAATTAGATTAAAAATATCCAAGATTTTTGATTTAGCAGAGACAGGTAGCAGCTTCAGAAGGTGGTAACCGATCAAATCCGGGCCGGGGGAGCTAGAGTTTTTAGAAGATGCAATGACAGCCTAAAATTCATCTAAGGAAAATTCATCGTCAAATAGAGAAGGGAACGAAGTATCCAATATGCTTTCAAATTGATTATTCACCCAAGGAGGTGAGATGGAATCGATGTATCTGTGAATATTTTTCAATTTACTACTAGAAGGGGAAGTATTTGGTTTGAAGAAAGTGGAATTCTTAAAAGAGTTGATCGTTTCCCAAAAATTCTTAATGTTGAAATTATCGTTCAAATCATTAACAAAGTTGACAAAATTTTCTCTCTTTTTACGACGAGTTATCTTCCTAGCCTCATCAGAACTTTTCCTGTACAGTTCCAAATTTTCTCTGGAGAAATGAGATCGGCAGATCTGGAAAAATCTTCTTCTGCGAGCAACAGCCTCCTCACATTCTGAGTCCCACCAAGGTTTACGATTCTTTTCTTTGGGTTTAGGTTCGTATGATTTATAGGCTTTAGATTTCTGATCAAAATATTGGATGTGTCCAGAAGCATCAGAAATTGATGCTCCAGATTTAAGAGCACAATCTAAGACCGATGAGGACCAACGATCGTAAGCCTGTGCACCAGACATATCAGTCAAAGTTAGGCCTTCCATAGATTTATCAATCAGATCGCAGAAGTAATCTTTGTTTATTTTACTCAGGCTCATCCTAGGTCTTTTATTGGGATTTGTAGAGTTGTTATCGGAGGAAAACTGAATATATATTTGGAAGTGATCGCTACCAAAGAGTTCCTCAGAAGTAGACCAGGAACAATCATAACATAGAGAACTAGAAATAAAGGAAATATCAGGACAACTTTGGAGATGCGAATTCTCAGAAACTCTAGTGGGGTCTCCGTTGTTAAGAAGAACAAGATCATAGCCTGAAATCGCTTCCATAAGAGAAATTCCGTCCCTATTGTTCTTAGAAGAGCCCCAGGATTCATGTTGAAAATTAAAGTCTCCACAGAATAAAACTAGTCCCGCAGATGCATCCATAAAACATTGAATAAATTCCCTCCAACAGGCTTGATTAACATGCACATCCGGAGGCTTATAGATCGACACGACCAAGATTCGCTGATCAGATAACTTACTATTCAGGAGCGAAATGCACGTAAATTCAATGCCCGGATTATTATGGAAGTTAACTTTTAAAAGAATAGGATCCAGTTTAGGTCTGCATAAAATGGCAGTACCGCCACCAATAAAAGCATCTGGTCTATCGTTTCTGAAAGAATAAAAGTCTTTAAAGGAAAAATAGGATTTTCCATGAAGCCAAGTTTCCTGAAGACAAACTATATCGAAATCATTGATCATATTGGAAAATTCGTGGAGCTTCCCCGTAATGCCCCTACTATTCCACTGCAGTAACCTCATACTTTTGAAGATTAGTCCAGTTTGCTAAACAAAACGCGCAAATACTGTGAGACAGTATGAGCCCTTACGTGTTCGGAGTTATCACTATTATAACATTCTAATATCATTTAAAATAATTTCGGGAGCCGGATATAAGCCAGAAAGCGAAGGTAATACAAAATCGGAGATCAAGTCTGAAGAAGCAGAATCAATCTGATAATCCATATTATCTCTAGTCGTGGACTCTTCGCCGGATGGACGAATAGTAGTTTCCAAATCAGGAGGAGGAGGGGATAAATCGGATCTGTCGTCAACACTAACCGATCGACTCGATCTTTTACTCTTATGATGAGATCTATTACCCTCGACAATAACATTAGGAATCACTTTAATCCAGGCGAAATAAGCCTGAGATCTAAGGTCTCTAATGACCTGCTGACAAGATTCTATCCCTCTGGATCTAACCAATTTCTTAGCCTGAGAAAAAGAAGAGTTCGTGTAAGCCATGACGGTGTTGACGATCAAATGGGATGTATATGAACGACAAGAAGGATCAGAAGATGCATGTTCACTCTTGCAATTAATACAACAAGGGGTTGTAGTACATTGTTCAGTCGCAGGATGCGACACACCACAGTCCGCACACAGAGAAGCCCCTCTGCAAGCGGCCGCAGAGTGCCCCCACCTATGACAGTTCGCACAATTACGAACTTTGTTAACAAATGAAAGGACTCTGCACCTGACTCTCCATATATATACGAATTCCGGGAGAAGGTTGGAAGCAAAGGAGATTTTAATTGAAAGCGAATCCTTAATTTCGCCACTTGTCTTGTCTCTATATTTCATCCTCTCTAAAGAGAGAATTTTAATCGGGCCATCAGGCCATGATATACCGTCCAGAATCTCCTCGCAGGAGAGACTAACGTCCACGTTCCTAACGACACCAGTCCTAAATATCCTATAATTAGGTATATAAACACATAAATCCGAGGAAAGGAGATTCTTATTTTCTACAAACAAATTCGCCTCTAAATATTCCTCAAATTCAACCTTTATTAGATTTTTCCCCAGTCTTTGCATGGAATTGATGTTATATTTATTGCACAATATTTTACCGATTTTCATTGGATGAGCGTTACCTATGTTATCACCAGTGTTAGAGACGCACTCGATATGCACCAAGAAAGGAGAGAGAGATCCGTCTGTATATCTGTTTTCTAATTGAGATCGGATAAAATGGTGCCTAGGGGAGACGGGGTCACTGTCTTGAACTTTCTCATTCGCAGATTGTAGTTCCACATTATCGTCCTTCCTAAGTCTCTTAGGGGAATTTTCTTTAGGAGAGGACGAAGAGCGGTTCCCCTTATTCCCTCCTTTAGCCATCGTAAGTCAGCTGAAAGGCACCCGAATTTAAATATAAGTGCTATTAAATAATAAACGAAGATCACGTTATAAGAAGAATCCAGCTAGATACACTCAAAGGTATGCTTCCAGATAAGCTCGAGCAATACATGAATACACAATAGCACCACTGACCATATCACAGAGACACAAGCATGTAAACAAGACTAGCATGTAAACAAGACGAACCAACGTTCAAGGCGAACTCGAGAGCGTGAACAGATCAAGCGTACTCATATCAACACCTAAAATTATGATATTGACCCCTCAGATGTATGGGAGATAAACTTAAACCTTAAATTCAAAGCAATGTAAAAGACAACACCTGTAATAATTAAATATTAATATCAACGCATAAGTATAATATTATAAGCTCATAAGTGCTCCCGAGTGAGCTCGAATATGCGTACATAAACCAGCGGACCCAAGGACACACTTTGACCAAGCAAACTCTTTTCAGCAAATAATATAATAGTATTAAACCCCTCAGTTTAAGGGAAAATAAATTTTGAAAACCTTGAATTTCTAACGCAACACACAAGATAAAGCATATAATAATTAGGCAGCCTATTCAGTGATGAAATAAAACATGTAATACATGAGCGGCCTAATTCATGTTGAATTTTTCTTAGATTCATATATTTATATATATTACAGTATTAAACCCAACAGTTTAAGGGAAAATAAATTTTAAACCTTAAATTTCTAACGCAACACACAAGATAAATCATATAATAATTAGACAGCCTATTTAATGATGAGATGGAGCATGTAATACATGAGCGGCCTAATTCATGTTGAATTTTCCTTAGATTCATATATTTATATATATTACATTATTAAACCCCTCAGTTTAAGGGAAAATAAGTTTTAAACCTTAGATTCTAACGCAACACATAAGATAAAGCATATAATAAATAGACAGCCTATTCAATAATGAGAACTCTGACTGAACAAACTCTTTTCGGCAAGTAATATAATAATATTAAACCCCCCAGTTTAAGGGAAAATAAATTTTAAAACCTTAAATTCTAACGCAATACACAAGATAAAGCATACAATAAATAGGCAGTCTATTCAATGTTGGGATGAAGCATATAATACATGAGCAATCTATTTAATGTTAAAGTTTCCTTAGACACATATATTCTGGAATGATACCCGAAGGACGACGAAAGTCTAAGCATACAAAACAAGATAGAGGAGAGTTGACCGTAGAAAGCAAAAACTGATATGTATGTAAACAAGACAGGCACACTCTCAGAGTAACGTACTCATAAATCCTAAATTCACTCATCCTTCGGATATAATATCTCCCGCAATTAATGTTATAAATGAAACGAATTAATTAATCTTAAATATCTCTAAACAATAATAGCACGTACGAACTAGATTAAACGATCACGAATTTTCATTAAATAGAAGATATCAGAACAGATAGGCCTTATTTGTTAACGCGTACAATAATGAAATTTCATTAAGGCCAGAGAATACTTAGGCAGTAAACGAAAATGCAATATTACAGAGTAACAAGTAAACTAGAATAATTAAACACGGTTAAAATTGAAAGTTTGGTAACGGCGAACGTATATGTAAGTAAGAAAAGTATTCTATCATGCTTAGGCACGATTGAGCCGTACCATATCAACAAAACCGAATGGAAAAGATATAATTATAATTATAAAGAAAGGTAAGGCGTGAGAATAAAAAGAGAAAAATCGATAAGAAGTGGTTATCTCACTCAATTAGTCCATGGATATTCTCATAGAGTTCAGCTGTATGATCCTTGTAGTTTTCAGTTAGCCTTTTCGATGGTGCTTATACGTATGACTTCGTATTATATTTCCATATTGCGTAGAAAGCCTTCCTTCACGCATATGGCGATTTTCAGCTATGTTATAGATCACAATAGACGACGACTGGCTGTCGTATCTCAGATACTTGACGATATGTATTTGATAAATGTTGAATATTACTTTCCCATATTTCGGATATATTCCGCCTGACGAGAGTACAAAGGCACACGTCTGTCTCCGACGGTGTCCCAAGACGGAATCCCCTGCGCCGGCGGCCGGGCTTGACAAAACTTCGGCTAGCTCGGAAACATTCAGCTGGCATTCCCTCCACAGGTCGGGCTTCGGACGCTCGACCTGTGGAGGGGATGCGCTGCCAGCCGAATGTTTCCGAGCTAGCCGAAGGAGCGTCCAAAGCCCGACCTGTGGAGGGGACGCGCTGCCAGCCTTTAATATAAAGGTTTTAATATAAAAATAGCTTTCGTTTATATATATATAAACGAAAGCTATTTTTCGTTTATATATATTTCGAAAGCTTTTTTTTCCCCGAAAGAAAAAGTACGTAATGTATGATCGCGTGAAACTGCTTGAAACTTTAGGGAAAGCAGAGTATAAAGCCATTGATGAAAATGGCAAAGTATTTCCGCCATCCCATGATATTTTTAAGAAAATATCAGAGCACATGCACAGTTTAGGTTCTGCTATTACTTCAAAACATGTATACGATATTGAACACCAATAGAAGTGGAATGAAAGATTATGTTATGCGTACTTTTAATATAAACAAAAGCGCAGAAATAAACAAGTCACTAGATGATAATACATTTAATCTTTCCGATATATCAAATACAAGCACTGAAAATGTAACATTTTCCCTTGTTCTTTCCAACGATGTTTGGAAAACTGTGAAACCTACGAAAAAGACGTATTGTACTCGCAAGTACACATTATTGCAACCTGGAAAATGGACTCATGTATTTGTCTGTAAAATATGGGAGCAGAAAAAAATTCCATGTGCATTTACTTTTAAATATGCAAAAGTTTTCAAGAGCATTGAGTCTAAATATTACGCGCGTTTCGTAGGTTTATGCACATAATGCAAAGCAAAACTGTCTGGTCACTTATTAAAAAAAAAAAAAACCCCAAAAATACAGACGTAATATTTCAATGCAGGTTAAAAAATTTCCAGTCTGGATTTTTACACAAAAAGAAGCGTCAATTAAAAGGACATCTGCGCCAGGAAATAGCGTCACATTTATTGGAAAATAGACAAGATGCCAGCACATGGAGAACAAACGAGGCAAAATCTTTAATGGACAAGAGCGATCCCATTCCACCAACATTATATAATACTGCAGTGCTTCGAAAAGCCAAGCAACAAGAACTGGACCGTCGTCTCGAATTGAAACATAGCGATCCAATTCTCAACTTGAATTTGACGAAATATGAGTCCCTTGCAGGTATCATACGCAACATAGGACTTGATCCATTCTTCTGCATGTATTGGACAGAGGAGCAAAAATTATTGTACAAAACTACTACGAAACAAAAGTTGAATAGTTATTTAACAATCGATGCAACGGGTAGTTTTGCAAAAAAATTAAAGCTCGTAAATAATGAGAAAAGCCCCCATATTTATCTTTACCAATGCGTGCTAGCAACGGAGACAAACAGCACTCCGGTGTTTCAAATGGTGTCAACGAAACAAGATGCTGCAATGATTACCTATTTCTTTTTATCAATTTTAGCAGACGGAGCACCTTCACCACGAATAGTCGTTATAGATTTTAGCAAAGCTCTTTTAATGGCAGTATCAAAAGCATTTGCAAATTGCGCGGATACACGTGATTATCTGCAAGTTTTATATAATATCATAATTTTAGAAGAAAAAGCGAAATTGCCAAATTGTTACATTAGACTTGACGTCAGTCATTTTATTAACATTATTGCTAGATGAGACTGCCTTCGCGGTAAAGTAACAAAAGTTCGACAATTTTATTTAAGAAGTATCGGTCATGTTTATAAAATGAAAAATATACAAAATATAAAAGCTGCATTAACGTCCATAATGATAGTTGCTTTGAGCGAAGATATAGGCTGTGATGAAAATTCTGAACTTCTCACTTCGGAGTTTCACTTAAGATCGATTAACGATATTATTAAAGGAATGTCAATCGAAGATCCTATCGACGACAAAGAAATCGAAGAAGCAGCTTATAACGAAGATTTCGTTATTGAAAATTCTGGATGGACAGAATGGGCAAAAGCCATTTTCGAGTCGGCAGAAACTGTAGCAACGAAGGCTACATCAGGTTCTGTGGTTAATGCATTCTACAATCCACAAATCGCAAAACAATTAAAAAAACTGATTTCTTATTTGCCAATGTGGACAGCTATTATGCACTCTCATTTTCGCTGCGATAAAGAAACAGCCACGTCCTCAAGTGTCGAAGCAGCATTCGCGGATCTAAAAGAACGTTCAAAGGTGAATTGCCAATGCGAATCGACAAATTCATCGTTCGACACATCGACTGTTTACAAGGCAAGGTTTTGCTATCGCTTTCTAATGAGAATACGATACGTACGATAAAAAAATCAGTAAAAACTGAATCAGTAAAAACTAAAAACATGTGGGGTACCGAAGAAAATTGGAGAGGATTAACCAAAAAGGAATCCAGTGTTGATGAAATCGACATCAATAAAAAACAATCAGGTGAAAAAGATAAAAAACAAAAAAAAATTAACTTACCTCGATGACTGTCCGGATTGGGATCACATGTCAACTCTGAACAGAATTACAATACCTTTATTAAAAAACGGCAGTCTACTCAAAGGTTCTCGTTGCGGCGATCACTTCATCGTGGTTCGCGAGACTTGCGCGTTCGATTCGCTTACTCAAATAGTAACAAACGCAATAGTCACAAATCCCACTTATGCCGATATTATTACGACTAAAAATAATAATCTTTGCAATTTTGCAAAAAGTATTTCACATATTAACACTAAGAGTATCACACATAGTTATTATCAAGAGCGGACGAATATTCTTAGTAATATATCACTTTTTGAAATGAAACCTTATAGGAGGAATGTTATGAGTAAGGGTGTTATATACACTCCAAGCCTCAGGCCGGTCGCGGGGGGTTCGTTAGCGCGGGGGGTGGGGATGGCGCGGGGAACTGGGCGAGGGGGGAGCGCGCTCGACCAATCGCGCCTTGCTTTTCCGTTGGAAAATGGAAAGGAGGTCGGCAATTGGTCGAGCGTGCTTTCCCTCGCCCAGTTCCCCGCGCCCCCCAACCCCCCGCGACCTATCGGAGATTAGGAGCGTTACCGATCGAGGACGGGGAAATCGCGCGTTCTGCCGAAGACGGGGGCGGGAGCGTCGCGTCGGTCATCGCGCGCTAACTGAGCGTCGCGCGTTATCGACCGCGCGGGAAATCGCGATCGAATTTTTTCGCGCGTTTGGGCGCGCCCGAACTCGCCCGAACTTGCTCGAACTCGTTCGGGCGCGTCCGAACTCGCTCGAACTCGTTCAAGGTCGCTTCTCTCGATGTTCCGCGAAAATACGTTCAAGGTTGTTCATTTCGCGGGTCTCGATCGCCTTTCTTCGTTTTCGTTTTTTCCTCGGTCGAAAGTCCGTTGCGATTCGCGCGGCGGACGACGCGATCGTGGACTTAGCGGATTCGGGGGAATCTGAGGAGCGCGGGGTCGCGTCGAGATAAGAACGGATTTGAAAAAAAAATGGGGGGAAAAGAAAGAGAGAACGCTCAGATGAGACATGTAGTTTTATTCATTTCGAAGAAATACAAAATATACGTACGTTGACGCGCGTTTGCATTGTTTTGAGCGTATGAATACATGTATAATTGCGGACTTGCGTCGCGACATTATTTTCGGAAACAGAGCGCGGCAATCTCACAGTCGAGGATGTTGTTAGGGTCGAAGAATTCGCTCTTAATTATCGCGTTTCTAGGCGAAGTTCCCGTCTTGGTCGCGTTGAGGGCTATCTCCCGATAGCGCGAATACTTCGCGTCGACCTCCTCGGTCGCCGCGATTAGCGCCGAGACGATGCGATCGACGCAGAATCGAAGATCGAACAGGTTGCGCAGGGTTGCGAGCGACATCGCCAGACGAGCCGCGTTGGGTAGCTCCATACGCACGATCGACAGGTTGTTGAGTAATCCGAATCGCAGCGTCAAGTCCCCGATCTTTATCGGTGCGGGAGGGTGGATTCCACCGTCGGCGAGGTTGGATTGCATGCACGACAATATGTCGCGTTTGCGCTCGACCAGTCCTTTCCACGTATCAAGCGTCAGACACATCTCTTTGCCCTGTTTATCTCCCAGGGCGATATCCACGTACGAAGGCGAAGGTATATTGTACCACGCTGACTTAATCGTGATACCTACGGCTAAGTATTTGTAGCCGGTTGACGTCAGCAGATAACGCGTCGTCAGGACGCGCATCGTGGGCACCTCGACGGGCGTGTCCGCGGGCGGGTTAGAGCTGGAAAACGGCTCCCGAAGAAGAGGACGATCGTCCGTCAATTCCATCGTCCATCGTATTCGTTCTTTGTTGTCTTTCGCCTCCGAACTCGTCTCGCGAGAAGAAGTACTCTTCGGCGCGGGTCGATCGGTCAACGTCGAGAACATTTCACACGGGTTGTGTAGCGCCGTTCGTTTCTGATTTCTTTCCGACGCGTCGTATTCGGCTGACGATGCGATACTGATGCTTTGGGGGGTACACGTCGGTATAAGTAGAAAAGTTCTCGCTTACATCGCGCGATGTGTAGTGTGGTGTGGGAAATTTGCGCGGTTTTCTACTTCCTTCGGCGGATACGGCGATCGGAGAGTCGAACGCCGCTGTCGTCGTCTTCGTCCGGATCGTTCTCTGGCGACGTTAATAAATTATCTTTGAGGCGTACGATTCGATCGAGGAGATCGCGCAACTGTTGCAACAGTTCGGCCTTAGGGCAGACTATATTTAGCATCCGCAGATTGAATTTACCGGCCGACGTGACGGTCCTCATAAATTCGTTGAATCTGTAGAACTGCGTGCGAGTGGTGAAGTACAGATTGCCGTCGACGTATCGGAAGATCGACGTCACGCCGGTCGGTATTCCGGGAAACGTCGCCTCGAAAGGCGTAAATTTGGAGACTCTCTTCGCACATTCGTCTATCTCGCCCACCAAGTTACCGTTGAACACCACGAAGGAACGTCCTCTGTGGGTGTTCACCGCCCCGTTAATCAGCGTTTTATCGGGAAATCCGAATTCTTGCAACGTCCTCGGCCAACCTGGCCGCAGACTGAATTCCGGATATTAAACCATGTATACCAAATTATCTACGAACACCATGAGATCACCGGACGGGGATTGATAGGCGGCGTTCACGCGCGTGTAATTGTTATGAAGAAAGTTCATGTGATTCGAAAGGGCTAAAGGTCCATTGTACGTCCTACCGTCCAGATCGATCGACCAAACGTAACGCTTGTACCTACATTCGATTTTCCAAAATCAATATCCCGTTCACCCGATCGAGGCTGCACAGGTCCGGCGATGGCGGCGGCGGCGCCGGCGCCGGCGTCTGCGGGGTCTCGTTCGTAATTTTTTCACCGTACAAACGTTGAATGTCCGCAATGTCGGTTGGGTCGAGCTTAACCGGATATTGCTTTTCGGGCGCAAACGCGAACATCACCGATGTTCTGCGCTCGTTGTGCAGCAATCCGAGAGAGTGACCGATCTCGTGCGTCAGCGTGTAATGCAGGGAGAACTTGTCCGCGGGATTTTTACTGATGTAAATGTGCCACGGCTCGTCTCCGTCGACTGCATCCCGGAGACGAATCCCGCTTCGTCCGTCGGGAGAGACGCGTGGGCGAGCGCGCCACCGATACCTTCGAATTTGTCCGGGCAAGTCGGTCCGTTTACCTTAGCGTTCATGTTACCGTGACGCATGCGTCGCCAAGCTATTATAATGTCGGGATTCGTTTCGGAGCGTTCGAACGTCAACGCCGAATGCCGCGACCACAGGTCGAACGCGGACCGCGCCGTGTTTAACTCGTCCTCGGTGGCTACGTAAAAATTCCACGTCAGGTGCGTCCTCGACCATTTGGATAGATTCGCTCTCGTTCCATGCTTCAGGATATCTTGGAAACCGCACCGCGGCTTACTCATCAATTGCAGCATTTCGTTGTTGAGCGTTCCATCGTCAGGTAAACCGTAGTATTTCTGAAAATCCTTGATGGCTTTGCGAAGAACGTCGTTTCGTCTCTGAGTTGGAACCGCGTCTTTGGTCAGATATCCGTATTTTTGCAGGTAATCGAACGTGAGCTCGTAATTCTTTTCCTCGTGATCGACGCATCTCACGGCGATAAGACACACGGTTAACGCGATTACGCGCGCGAGCGACATCGTCGAGAGCGAGAGAGATACGGTGGAAGTGCGATGACGGTTCGTTGCGGTTTGAGCGCGGCGCGCGTACCGGATGCGAACGTTTACGCGAAGACGCTCGTTAGCGATAGCACGGATAGGTGGCAGTGGAGGGTCTCGGGAGGAAAAAAATTGCGTCGATGATTTCGGGCGGATGAGTCGGTTCGATAAAACGCATTTTTTTCCCGGATGTAGAAAATGCTATTCTCGTTACATTTTTTTATCGCGGTATCTCCCTTTTGTCTCGCATTCTCGGCGCGGATAGGAGCGGCGGCGGGGGGTTTCGGGTGGAAAAAATTGCCTCGACGATTCCGGCGGATGAGTCGGTTTGATAAAACGCATCTTTGTTCCTCGATGCGTTTCGTTTCACGACGCGAAAATGCTAATTTTTATTACATTTTTCACCGCAGCATCCTCCTTTTATCGAGCATTTTCTTGGGCGAGGATGGGTGCGGCGGCGGGGGTCTCGGGTGGAAAAAATTGCGTCGACGATTCCGGCGGATGAGTCGGTTCGATAAAACGCATCTTTGTTCCTCGGTGCGTTTCGTTTCTCGACGCGAAAATGCTATTCTTAGTTTATATTTTACCGCAATTTCCTTTTTTACCACATATATAAAGAACTCGAAACTAGACTCGGGTGTAGTCTATCCATCACAGTCTTTTTGAACGTATATTCCGTAGTTTCCGCGCACGATGGAGAAATTGAACGATATAAAGAGCATTGTAGATCTTTTGCAAATTCACACGGCGTCATTGGCGAGGGCGGTGGAGGAGTATTCGGAAGCAGTGCGACAGCTGCAGCTGCGACTCAGAAGTATACACGAAAAGGTACCTTCGTGTAGAGGATCAAATGAGGAGCATGATAGAAAGATTGGAAGGGTATTTAAGTAGGAAGAGACTGGAGCTGAATGTGGAGAAAACGAAAATAATGAGGTTTAAGAAAGGAGGAGGGAGGGATTCTAAGACGAGATGGAGATGGGAAGGAAAGGAAATAGGAGAGGTAAGGGAGTTTAGTTATCTAGGGTACAGGTTTCAAAGGAATGGAGGACAGGAAGCACAGGTAAGGGAAAGAATCAAAAAGGCGGCCGCGGTGATGGGTAAGGTGTGGGGGATAGGGAAGAGGAGATTTGGGAAAGACTGGGGAAAAAGAATGTGGCTGTTTGATAGACTGGTGTGGACGGTTATGGCGTATGGAGCAGAAATATGGGGATGGAAAGAGAGGGAAGGAATGGAAAGGTTGGATGAAAGGTACAGTAGATGGATCCTGGGGGTAGACGGAAGGATACCGTGGTACTTGATAAGGGAAGAGTTGCAAAGGGAGAAGTTAAGAGGGAGGGCGGGGATGAGGGCATGGAGGTTCGAGAAAAAGTTAGAGGAGGGTAAAGGAAGTGAGCTCGCGAGGCTGTGTTGGGAAGAGTTGAAGGGAAGGGAGGAGAAAGGGAAAGTGGGATCAAGCTGGGAACGAGAGAGAGGAAGTTTCTTCGAAGAGAGGGGTGTGGGATTAAAAGAGCTGGAAAGGCTGAGAGTGGAAGGAGACGAATGGTATCACAAGCTAGTTAGAGGAGATAAGGAAAAACAAAGGAAGGAGAGATGGGAGAAGATCAAGGAATCAGAATATAATAAATGGTATAAGATAATAAAAGGAGAGGGCATTCCGGGATATTTGAAGAAGGGTTGGGGGGAAAGCAGATGGAGCAGAATAGCGAGATTTAGATTAGGGAGTGAGATGAGAGAGAGCAGGTACTGGGAAGAGGAAGAAAGGAAGAAATGTAGACTGTGCGAATACAGGGAAGAAACGTGGGAGCATGTATGGGAGGAATGTAGAAGATGGAAAGCAGGAGGAGGAAGCTGGCAGGAAGCGGTAGGATGGGTTTTGGATGACGAGGGAGGAGGAGAGGAATGGATGATGGAAGTAGAGGGGGAGAGAAGAGAAGTGGAGGGAAAACTAATGGAGGTTGTAGATTTGTAGAATTGTAGAATTGTGAAATGTAAAATGTAAAAATGTAAATTGTAAAATAAAATGTGAAATGTAAGAGGTTTGGGTACGTTCCTCATAAAAACGCCTTGTAGATTGTGAACCCTACGGGGATATACAATAAAATTTACATACATATAAGGTACCTTCGTGTATACAACTCACGGTACGCATCGACGAGGACTCCGTTATGTTGGAGCGAACGTGAGTAGATTTGTTAGATATAATTATGCAATATTTTTTTATATTTACATTTATATATTTATATATTAATATATTTTCGGTATAGAGCCATCATTGCTTCCCTGGTAAAAAAGTCCCGAAACCAGGTACGATTGTTCGTGACGAAAATACGGGGCATGCACCGCGATGCTGCGCGGTTGGCTTCGTCGCCGATCGAGGAGTCATCGGGCGCGGGACGGAGCGGTCAGGAAAGAGACGATGACGGCGACGAAGCGGATCGAATTGAGAATTGAGATAACAGGGTTATAAATATTGACGACGACATCCCTGAGGGTTGGCCCTGTTCCCAAAACAAAATAAAACAGTGTAAAACAAAGAACTTTAATAAGTTTTTAATAAATATGTATATGTACAAATATATGAAAAAATATAATTGTTCGAGATTCCGTTATCTCGTTGCGCCACCGTATCAGATGGCAGCATCGATCGGGTATCGACGGGCCGGATCCACGCGGCAGTTATCGCAAGCACGGGCGCGAGCGTCGTCGTCTTCTTCCGCGCGACGAAGACAGTAGAAAGATGGCCGCACAGTAATCGGACGCATAACGAGTGCTACGTTCGTGCAAGTTGTGACTCCGCATTGACGTACATACCGCAGTGACCAACGCTGCCTGACTACATCTAAAGTATAAAAGAGACCGCTCAGCTCAGCTCAGATGCATCAACACGACGACTCAGGCTCACACGTGCGCGAGTGCCGACCGCCACATGTCTCACCGGCTCACGGGCAATTTATCACCAGGAGAGCAATTAATACAATTGTCTCTCAAATACACGGACAATCAAAGACCTCTCATTATATACAGCTCATCGTTTCTCAGGTCAGATTGTACATATTTTTTGACGCATTAAAGACGGCTCAAACTGTGTTCTGAGTTACACAAAATTAAAGGAATAATTAGTTAACACCTTCCACGCGCGTCCTTCTCATCCCGCTTCCATCGCCGGGATAAATCAGCGATTTCGCGAACAATAATATTATAAAAATTATTTTCACTGTTCGGTTATTTATATCGCGTTTCCTTCACCGTTCCCTATCCCACCTAATAAATAAAATAGCGTAAAAAGTAAAATAAAAAATAAATATGTATATGTACAAATATCATGAAAAAATATATAACATTATAAAAAACAATCTTCACCGTTCGATTGTCGATATCGCCTTTCCTTTACCATTTCCTATTCCATCTAATAAATAAAAAAATAAATGTTAATAAATATGTATACGTGTAAATGTATGGAAAAAATTTATAATATTACAATTTTCTCTTCGTTTGGTTATCAATAACGCGTTTCCTTTACCGCTCTCTACCCTACCCAATCTTACGTTTGGCGTTATCGCTCACTCGCGCTCGTGTCCACGCCTCGCGCTGGAGCGTCTCAACGCTCTCGTTCGCTAGTTCGTTTGCGTGTCGCGCTATCGCTCCCACCCGTCGCGCGTTCGACGCTATCGCTTCCTCCCATATCGCGCTCTCGTTTTTGCTCACCGTTTCTCTTTGTTTGTCTCGCTAAGAGGCGATCGCGTTCCCGCGACCGACTATTTTTACGCACTCAGCATTATCGCGCTCCCGCGACCGACCATTTTTTTGCGCTCGACGGCTTATAAAATATACGGGTCAGGTATGCGTAAAAAGAAATACCATTTTTTTCGTTGATTTTATATCAATTTATTATTTAATAAGATACAATACAGATTGACGTATACATATGGAATAAAGAATAAAACAAATACAATTAAAAACAAATACAATTAAAAAACGAGTAATACATTGAAAAAAATTATATCGTACGAATAATATATGTTTTTATATTTAATCCGTGGCAGAGTCGATGTTGGACAGGCCGTCGCGTCGCTCGATTCACCAATCGCGCAACTTCATCACGTTCTCCATCGCGCAGCACCGTCGATGACGTCTGCAGCAAAACGCGTGATCGGCGCGAAGAAACTCCAATCTATCGATGTCGTCGTACTCGGCGTCGATGGCGCAGATCGTCGCGTCGACGTCGCCGAGAATCTCCTCCAGCCACCTCTTCTTCTCGAGGCCCTTCACGTAGATTCGCACATCGGGTGTCACCTCTCTCTCCCACGTTTCTTCGAGATTGTCGCACACCACGCGCCGAATAATCGTCCTCGCCTGACGATAGTCTGTGTCCCCGTCCTCCCAACGGAGGCCTTGATGGTTCGCTATCAGCCAACTGGCCCTTGACTTCTCGGCGCTCGTCAACAGATCCCATTTCATGGGCGCGCGAAAGACGTGATGCGCGAGTACGCGCGTCTCGCTTCGCAGCACGGCCACCTCCTTCGCGACGAATTTATCGCCCACTGTGAACCCTTGCAGGTCGACGAAGATCGTCGTCGTTGCTGCTGCTGTTGTCATTGTGTCGGCGCGCGTTGGAAAAAATATGTTGAAATAAACTCAAGGATGTGCTTACTGCTCGTTCCTAACAGAATCTGAGGAACAATGGATGGATCCTCGAATTTATATATCCCTCGTTTCCGGGATGCGGTATCCTACGACCTCATGAACAATGGAAGGATCCTCGAATTTATATATTACTCGTTTTCCGGGATGCGGTATCCTACGACCGCATTTTCCGTTAAATAATTTTCCGCACCACGTTGGTCAGCGGACTGTATTCGATGACGCGGTCGTGAACGATTAGACAAAAGGCGGTGGTTTTCGGCGGAACGTTTCCCTTGTTTTCGAATTCGATGAACACGTCCACGGTGGCGCTCTTCACCGATTCGTTTTGACGGGAACAATCGATCACCGCGAGCGGAGCTACCCGCGCGAATTCGCGCGGGGAGAAGAGCGCGTCGTCGCGACTGTCCCCGTAGTACGCTTCTCGAAATTTCGCGTACATCTCGTACAGCATGGCGAACTTGCCGTTTTCGAAATCCGCGTTCATGTCGTCGTAGGGATAGAATTCCGAATTGAGATACAATTTCACGTTGGCTAGCGCGCAATGATCAAACCTTGATGCGTCCTCCGTGAATTCGTTTCGCCGTCCGGTCTGCAGCGCGAATATGACGTATCGCGGCTTCTCCAATTGCGGCGCGGCTTTCACGGCCCACGAATGTTTGGTCGTGCTCTGCAGCAGGGGAAATTCGTACAGGTCCCAAGATCGAAAGCCCGCGCTCAGAAATCGTCCGCTCTCCAACGTTCGCAACAGCGATAATTTAGTCACGTCGTTCAACGTCACGTGAGGCATGCGCCAGTGCACCTTCAGCAACGTAATTTTAGGATCCTTGGCCGGATCTCTTGGCACGGTTTTCTTCGGATCTACGACGCAGTTTTCGTCGGTACGAGCGCGTATCAGGATAAGCTCGTGTCGCGCGTTTATCACCACGCGTTTATAGTCCTCGCAAAAACCCAACAGAATATTCAACGGTACGCAAAAGTTGAATTGATGGGACGCGCTGGTCAGATTCGAATCGTTTGTCGGATAACTCCATCCGGCGTTCTGCAGTCTTCTGGCTCGTTCGACGGTCAGCGACACGTAGTTCTTTATCGTGCTGGTTATTCCGACGTTTCTACACCGGTCGATCTCCACGCCGTCAAGTTCGTATCGAATTTCGTCGAACATAAACGCGACGCAGTTGTTAACTAATTTCGCGTATCGACTTTGATCTTCCCTTCCTTCCTGTGTTCTCGCGCCGTCGTCGTAGAGTCGTCCCTCGACGTACAGGAAACTGTCGCATGGCAGCGTATACAGATCCTGCTGCTGTATGGGTATTCGTATCTCGTCGTTGTGCCCGAACGTCGTGTTGACGTACGGGTTATACGTGTGAGTCTCGATTCCGACGATGCGCTCGTCGAAGATCGGCTCACCGCCGATACTCAAGATGTCGGCCATGATTTTTCCTCTCGATGTGGAAACGATGCGGCGGTGACGACGAGTTTCTCACGGCGAGACCCAGCGATCGTAGGAACCTGACATTGGCGTTGCTGAGAACGGCTCTCTTTCCTTCTCCACCTCTTTTTTTCCCTTCACTTCCGATCTCGTCGTAAAACGGGCCAGCTCGCTCGTTCGTACAATTCGCGCTAGATCCGTTCAGAACGAGCATCCCTCCTCTCGCTATCTCACTCTTCAGGTCGCGGAGATACGCGCGCGCACACACTAACTTTGACGACGACGTACGTGTAACCTGATCGTTATCTTTTCGCCGCGGAAATCGATCAATCGATCTTTCTGATCCACGACTCGTACCGTGATATCGGTGACGTTTCGCGCGACGATCGGGAGGTAAATGATTTGCGTCGGAGTCTCCGACAGTTTATATCCCGGTGGAACTTTCGGCGCGAATTCGTGTATCGCGTGCACCGAGCGTCCGTTGCTGTACGCTCCCATGGTGATACTGCATTCGATGCGAATTATGTTTACGCTCATGACATCAACGGGTCCGTCGGAAACGTACCATTTGTTCGGTTTTAAAATACGATCGCGCAAGAAACCCAAAAGAGAACCGATATTGTTCGGTTTTGTAAAATTTATCCGGTAGGCGCATTTTATCTTGCTCCTCATGGTATTCTCGTTGGCGCGAAGAGCGAGTATTCCATCACCGCCGTCATAACCGTCATCCTCGTCTTCGTCCTCGTATATGTGATAGATGTCGTCGTCGTCGTCGTCCTTCTCCGTTCGGTTTTTTTCTTTTACCCGTCCAGCGTCGGTCTGCACTTTTCCTTGTGTCTCTTTAATTTTTTTCTCTCTCTCACGGGCGCGATAAAGAAGAGCGGCGCGTAGATATCTGCTCACGGCCCACAGCTCGTACGATCCTTCCGGAACGACGATCGTCCGGTCGTCCTCGCCGAAGTAGAAGCGATTGTTCGCGGACGTAACATTCGGAATCGAATTGTACGTCTCAAAAGTCGCCAAACCCAGCTCGTATTCGCCGTCGCTCAGATCCAAAGCGGGAAAGTGACTCGCCGTGAGAACGCTGCTGGTTCCGGTCAACGTGAGAGTCAGCGACATCGCGGGAGAACGTCGATCGTTCGCCACTCCCCCAATCGATCTCGCGAAGAAATCGCAGGCACAGCTGTCCGCAGATTCTCTGATCGAATGTCTGAAACGCGCGACGATTATATGTCACGATCGCGCTCTCGCCGCCGCCATCTCCGAGATATCGCGCGAGATCCCTAGGCGGACGGAGATTTCCAAACGCATCGAAGTAGATCGCAGCGTTCCCTTTTTTCGCGTAAGCGACCCAATGCGTGCCCGGACCCGCCGCGTCGTCGAGATTCACGATGCCGCACTCTGCGCGTCGCACCCTCGTCGGCAGAGCGTCGCGCATGAACACCTCACGGAAGAACGGTATGTGTAGGCGACGCGCCGATCGATCGAGCTGCTCGTTCGTCGTGATGCCGTACGGAGGAAGATGCACTAATAACGTCGCCTCTTTCCGCGAGATTTTTTTTTCAGCGACTCTCCTCGCGCCACCTCCGCGCTTCTTATACGGCGCGAGGTACAACCCGCGACCCTCCATCGCGCGATTGTGTTGATGCAATTCCTCGAGTTGTTTTTGCGCCGCTTTGTTGGCGCTCACCGCTTTGACCACGCCAGCTGCGCCACCGATCAAGGAACCGAGTGCGCCCAGCATCGGCAGAAAAAGCAAGAAGCCGCCGCGTTTCGCTGTAGGAAGTATCCTCCGCTTCTTCCTCCCGCTCTTCCTTCCTGTCTTCGCGTTTTTCCTCAATCCCATTCTTTTCCTCGTTTTTCTTTTGCGTTCCATACCCATGCCCAGTTTCGTCTTCGCCTTCATAGCCGCCCATATGGCCGCCGCGGCGAGTCTCTCACTAGCCGTGGAATCTTTCGCGGTGACGCGCTCGCGCGCCCTCTCGGCGAGCAGTCGATCAGCGACGTGTCGCTCGGCGAGCTCGCCGCTTCGCGAATACGCGACGTCGTGCTTTCGACACGCCGCGTCCAACGGATTGATGCCTTCTTCGCCGCGCGCTAGTCTTTGCGCTAGACGCGTACCGGGTCCGCAAAATTGATAGCCGGGTATGTGCAGCTCGAAGGGAAGAGCATTTATCGCGCGATTGAGCAGACCGGCGCCGCGCATTCGGTCGCGGTTGCGGGAGGATTTATTTATTTTTTCTTTTATTGCTTCGAACGGGAAATCGATGACTCATCGTTCACAACGGGCACGCGGTTGCACTCGTGGCAGTCTTTGATGAGCGGCGGTGGACCATCTATGTGCGTTCGCTGCCACGGACGATTGTAATGTTCCATGCACGGGCGATATCTCTGCGCCTCGGGATCCGCTTTTATGTGTTCCGGCAAACGGTCCCACAGCAAATACACGTATCTCTCAAAATGACGCAACAGAATGATCTTTGGAACGAATTCCAACTCCTCGGCCGTTAGATTGAGAATATCGTGTCTATCCGCCAGTATGGGAAACATTCTCGATCACCGATGCGCGCGAACAATTTGTTGATTTTAGATTAATTTTTGTACGGACACGGCGACGCGCTCGCGCTTTTTATACCCGCGCGCGAGGCGTTTGCGCACGCGCGCCTCCCTCCCCGAGCGATCGGAAATTTATCGCGCGCGAATCGAGCGAGCGCGAGCTCGCGGAAAAGACCGAGAGACAGAAAAAGAGAGGGCGAGATGCGATTTGTGCAACAGTCGGTGACGATAGGAGTCTCGAATGTGGATCGCAAAACGCTGGCGGGGTCGGGCGCGACCGAGGGAGGAAACGGAGAATCGCGCGGGCACGGTCCTCTCCTGCCGAACGTCGTGCGCTGCATCATTTGCGGTCCCTCCAATTGTGGTAAGACGAACGTTCTGCTGAGTCTGCTGGAACAATCGCACGGTCTTCGTTTCGAGAACGTATACGTGTACTCGAAATCTCTGCAACAACCGAAGTATCGATACCTCGAACGATTGTTCGAGCCTATGGAGGAAATCAACTATCGCGCGTTTTCCGACAATTGAGAGGTCGTTCCACCGGACGAGGCGCTTCCCGACTCGATCTTCGTCTTCGACGACGTGGCCTGCGACAAGCAGGACAGGATGAGGGAATACTTTTCTTCGGGTCGACATTCGAATATCGATTGTTTTTATCTCTGTCAGACGTATGCTAAAATACCGAAACATCTAGTGCGCGATAACGCAAATTTGTTGATCCTGTTCAGGCAGGACGGCACCAATCTGCGACACGTGTACGACGATCACGTGAACATCGATATGTCGTACGACGAGTTTCGCGCCTTCTGTCGCGAGTGTTGGCGACGCGCCTACGGTTTCGCCGTGATAGACAAAGACAACGCGTTGCGAGGCGGACGATACAGACGGGGGTTCCACGACTTCGCCGTGCTGTAGAGCCGATCAGTGCGTTTCGTCGAACGACGCGAGTATGAGCGCGATCGCGGAAGAGAGAACCGCGCGAGAGATAGCCAAAACGCGCGCTTCGATTCGCAGAAAATACGCCGCTCTCAGGACTGGCAAAATGGAGAGCGAGATCGCTATGGAAAAAAGGTACGAACCTATCGTCAAACCTCTGAAACGACTCGTCGATGACGCGGAACGTAAGAGTAAAGGTTCGAACGAAATTGACGGCGACGGTGATAATTTTACGTTCGCGAAAAAAATGAAAGCTACGAAAAGAGCGAAGAAGGACAACGAGAACGACGACGACGATGCTGGCGCCGACCTGGAGCGCGATTACGGGGAGGAGGACGACGTATTCACGCCGATCGGGACAACGACGACCGCCGAAAAAGGAGAGTCGCGTTCAGCACGGCTGAGTTCGGCTCCCGCGACGACGAGCTCCGCACCGATCCGCGTCGATTCGGTCCAGTTTTTACCCAGGGAACGCGAGTTTGTTTTGGAAACGACGACTTCAGCTCCCGCGTTAAAGACGTCCGTCAGGAAATCTTTGAGTACGGTGGAAGGTCGCGATATTCTGAATAGTCAACTAGGACCGTTAGGGCGGGAATACGTGAGCGCTCTTCTGAGCGGCAATAAAAGCAAGGATATCGACGACGTCTACGGAGTGTATATCGGTGAGAGCGGCGCGATGCTGGGTAACAAGCGATTTGACGTGATGACTCCATGGACATCGACGGCGTACGGTACAAGGGCACGCGCGGTTTGTACGAATTGATCTTTATACGAAAACCCAACCCTAAAATCTACACGGAGAAGGACAAACGAACGTACAAGAGTATACTTTTCGCTACCAGCGCTCACAAACGCGATCGCAGCGCGCCGTTGGGGCCGTCAAGGGCAACAGGGGACACAAGTACACAAAAATAGCGCCGCTCGTATACCCGTCTCAAAAAGTTGGGACTACGAAGGGTGCCGGACTACCGTTGGCCATGCGACTGACCGACAACGCGATCGATTACGTTCACTGGGACGATCCCAACGAGCTGGTCGATCGACTTCGACTGCTGGACGCTTCTCGTCGAGCCGGCAACGACGCTCACGACAACGAAATCCTGTCGATAATAGAGGAACTTCGCGAGGCCGGTTTCGTCATAAATTGATCGGTCGCGTCAATCGCGACGGTAGTACGAATCGCGCGCCCGCCAGCGCGATGTCCGTGAACAAATTCGGCATGTCGCTGACAACTCGGGGCAGCGGCGACTGAGTCGACGGCGCGTCCACGGTGAGATTGCGCTCGTCGATCGAATCTCTGCGCAATTACACACGCAACAACGCGCTCTTCATGAGCGAAGATTTTTACGACGCAAAGGAGCGCAGGATACGGCGGGTAGCCGCACCGGAGGACAGTTTCGACGCGACGAACAAGAGTTACGTCGATTTTGGGATCTTACATGCCAAGTTCGACGTGACGAGAGAATTGACAATTGAAATAGCATCGGTGAGAAACGCAGCCCTACTAATTTGTTCGAACTCTTACGAAGCGGATCAGCGCAAGATATCACAAGTAGCCGCGCCGGAAATCGGCACCGACGCGGCGAACAAGACCTACGTAGACGGCACGATCGTGCGACTCAAGAGGGTTTTGATCGAAGAAAGCAAGAAGGAGAACAACGCGATTGAAGAGTTGAGAAGCGGAATCGCGACGCTGCAAAACAACGTGCTTCTCGCTCGCGAAAATTCCTACGACGCGGGGGTGTGGTGCGCGGTTACGACGACCTGTGGCAGGCCGACGTGGTGGAGATGCGTCCCTATTCGCGCGAAAACGCGGGCAACAATTATATTCTGACGGTCATCGACGTGCTGAGCAAGTACGCCTGGGCGATCCCGCTCAAGAATAAGAGCGGAAAAGAGGTCGCGACGGCTCTGCGAAAGATCTTTCGCGAGGACGCGCGATACCCTAGGAATCTGCAAACGGACAAAGGAAAGGAATTCTACAACGCCGACGTGCGCAAAATCTTCGACGCGCACAAGGTGAATCACTACTCCACGTATTCGGTGATGAAAGCGTCGGTGGTGGAGAGATTCAATCGCACGTTGAAAAACGACATGTGGAAGCTCTTCACCCTCCAGGGGTCGTACAGATGGGTAGACTCACTGCCGCGCCTCTTGTCGAATTACAATCGTCGCAGACACAGGACAATCGGAATGCGCCCGGCGGACGTGACGCCCGCCGTCGCCGAAAAGCTGCTGCGCACGGTGTACAGTCGCGCGAAGATCGCCGCGCCGGCGAGATTTCGAGTCAACGATCCGGTGCGAGTGAGCAAATTCAAAACGATCTTCGAAAAGGGCTACACTCCCATTTGGACCACCAAGATCTTTCGCATAGCCAAAGTGCAAAGAACCAATCCCGTCACGTATATGTTGAAAGACGTTCGCGGAGAAGCGATAGCCGGAGGATTCTATGAACACGAGTTGCTGCGCGTCTCCAATCCCGACGTCTATCTCGTGGAAAAAGTCCTGCGTAGGCGGGGCAATCGAGCATACGTGAAGTGGCTAGGAATGGACAGTTCGCACAATTCGTGGATAGATAAGGCGTCTGTATTGTAACGGAAATAATTAGACATTCGTAGACGCGCATAACGCGATGTACTTTATTATTAATAAAAGTTTACACATTCATTGGTTTGTTTCTTACGTACTATTGATTTTATGATAAAATATTTTCGGAAAGCTTGTGACATTATTTCTATTTTTTTTACAACGGTATTTTGTAGTGTCCCCACGGAAGCGTTTCCTCGCAGTTCGGCATCACGTATCGCTTGTTGTCGTGCGGACTGAGAGCTAGTTTTTGCTCCGACACGGTGTAAACCTCGTGCATCGTCGAGCGTATGCACGACTGGCGCGTCTTCAGCTCGCGCGCGTTCCGCAGACACGCCACGTAATCCTCGAACGTGATCCTCTTCGCGACCACGTTTCTCTTGACACCCTTTATTCTCTTGATGTCTTCGCGTCCGAGCACTTTGTAAGTGTACATCTTCACTCTGAGGCCCACGAACTCCGTCATGATCGCGCCGTTGTTCTCGTCCTTCATCAAACCGGGAACCTTCTTGTTGACGCGCGGCATACCGTGCGCGTTATTCTCCGCGTAATCGCTCGTGTCGAATCTGTCTATGTCGCGCCTCATACGCTCGTACGCGTCTTCGCACTCCAACCAATAGACGAAACTGTCCGTATCCGTGTAAAGAATTCGACACAGGTTGCGATAGAGCGGCACCATGTAGTCGTAGTGAAACTCGTAGAGACGCGTCTTGGATATCTCGAGAATACACATACCCACGTAGACCGGCTTGTTGAATTTTACCTCGAGCCTTCGCAGCTTGATCGCGACCAGATTCTCCGAGAAGACGCTTCTACTGTGAAAGTTCGGCCTGGCGATCATCGCCTCCGCGCCGTATCTCCCGTCCCATCGCGTCACGAGGCGCATGTCCACGTGCTCGCGCACGTTCTCCATCGTCTTGCCGAAGACGGCATTGTTCATCAGTTTGTACGTATTCCGTTCGAACTCGTTGCTCGCGCGCGTCCTGAGCGCTGTGTTCAGCTCGATTTAGCCGCGAAGCCACGGCGACTGATCGAATCGCAGAACGCGACGAACGCGCGTCAGACGCAAACCTAGTCGCAGGCATTGCTGCAGATTTCGATAGTGCGTTACGTAGCGCGACTTATCGTAGAGAGTAGCGAGCAGTTTCTCCTGCCGCTTACCGCGCGTCGGGCACAACGGCAGGTCCGCGTGGGCGTCGTGCAGGTGCGGCGGATACTCGAGATCCACCTCCAGAATGTAACCGACGTCGCTGTCCGTCGGCACGGTCGTCACGTCGAAATTCTCAGGGTCGTCGAGTCACTGGAAATTCGCGTACGGCAGCGATTCGCTCATAGCCCAGCCGTAGAGATTGTTCACGTCGTAATACATGAGATACGTAGTGGGCTGGGACGAGTCGTACGTCGGTACGTGCCTGTTGTTGGCTCGCGCGTACCTGTGCGAACATTGACTGAGGCCGCCGCGTATCCCGCGTTCCACGAACAGCACTATGTCGATGTCGGTGAGCAGCTCGAAGCGCACGCCGGTGTACCTCAGCATAGCGTCCCACGTGTACCCCGGTAAGGTATAATAATGCGCGGGATCCAGCCCGTAACTCGCAACACACGCGTCCCGAAAATTTTCAAAAATATCTGCCAGAAGAAGCACGTCGGTCTTGAGATACAGATCGCTGTACTCGCCAAGATCTCGCACGCGAAAACGTCGCCACACCCTCGTCGCGTGCTCGTAGTCGCTCTCGCTCGCGATCTCGTCGGTCAGGGAGCTGTAAAAAAGCCTCGCGCGGCGGAAGCTCGATCTCCCGCAGTTTGTCCACGCTGTCGGCGTACTCGTACGGAAACACTCCCTTGCGAGTGAGCAGATCGAGATCCTCCGCGCTCAAATCCGCGTACTCCGAACGCGTTATTCTCAGCTTGTCCTTGTTCAGATAGGAGGCCAGGGTTTCGATACTCGCGGCTAAAAATTTATACGAGTCCACGAATCGAAGCTTCACGTACCGATCCCATTTCCCATCCGTCTGCGTCTCCTTGACGGATTTCGCGAACGATATGTAACTTTTCTTCGTAAGCGGCAGCAGATCGACCCCGCCCTCGAAATCGTTCGCGATTTTCTCGACGATGAAGTGCGCGTCGTAACCCGACAGATTGTAAAAGAACACGGGAATCACGTACACGTTTTTGTAATTAAGATTGCAGCGAGAATGCGCCGGACCTCTGTAGCGTCCGGTTAGATGACAGTGATCTCGCACTTGCTTGTCCTCCGGTTGGAACGATTTTCCACACACGTGGCAATGCGTCGCGAGCCAAATTTCGCGTTTCTCGTCCTCCGTAAGTTCCACCATAGCTATATTGGTGGAGAATTTAGTCTTGACGCGATGCGCGAGAACGCGAAGCTCGTTTGCGAACCACGAAACGCAATCCTCGCCACGACGATATCTGTACGTAGATGTGGTATCGTCGTAGGTGCAGCACAGATATTAGCCTAGACTAAAAGGTATGTGACGCTGATAAGCGTATCTCCCCGTTCTCGCGCCCCCTTCGGCATTCTCCCACTTCCGTTGTTCGAGAAGACATTCCAGATCCGCGTACACCACGAAGGGGAGTCGCTCCTTTCTGTCATGATTGTCGAACGACAGCCACTTATCGTCCTCGTTCGGAAGAACGATGGCGCAGTCGTTCATTCGGCCGCAGTCGACGCTGTGAGCGGCCAACTTTTCGCGCGTATAGAAATAGTGTAGACATCTGCGAAGTAACGTGCGTGCGATTATTACGCGTTTACATAGAAAAAATAATGCCTCGTCGTTTCCCTATTCCTCAGATTTTTTTTCATTTTTATACTTACCGATCGCAAACATGCTTCGCACACCGGCTCGCGGTCAATTGCGAATTCACCAATCGCGACAGATTCTTTATCCAGGCGAAATGGCCCCTGTTGACGCCGCGTAGCGTATCGCGCAGATACAGAAGATTTACGTGTCTATCCCTCTTATCGTCGGTCAATCGCAGAGGCACGATCGCGTTGTCGTCGGCGCCCCGACCGAACTTACGTTTCTCTTCGATTTCTTCCCGAGTTGTAAATACGTTGATAGATACGTCGTTCTGACGTTCGAACTTTCCGATCTTTTTCAGATCTATGGGAAAATTAATCCCGTCGAGATTCAGCACCGTCGTGTAATCGGGATAAGAGGCGCATCGCTCCGCGTTCCGCTTGGCGGGATACAGAGCCGCGACCACCGCACGCGCGAAGCACGCGTCGTTCTCTGATCGCACGTTGACCACCGCTTGTTTACGTCTTATACCTAGCGGTATCTTCATCCAACATCCCACGAGCATAGGATTACACTTGTTCACGTTCACCGTTAGATTAAGTATTCGCGACAACGCCCATCCGCTGTCGCGTTCCTGAAATTCGTCCAACTTCGCTAGAATCGCGTCGCGCACGTGCCTATCGTACCACTCGCTCAGATCGGTCCCTGGGAGAAGCTGTTCGTTCCGCGTAGCGATACTCTTCACACCGGTCTTAACGTCCGCTACGAATTCCCCATTAAATATGACATTGACCTTCAAACACCCGTGTTTGGTCAAATTATCCCGCACTTTCTCGAGCACGGTGTCCTTCGCATCCTCGAGAAATCGCGCGGGTTCGATGTACGTAGAGTTCGTCACAGCGCCGGTAAGAACGCGCCTTTGGAACGCCGTATCGACCTCGATCCACGAAAATCCTCTGCCGACGCTGCCGCTACCGCCGTCCAAACCGGCACCTACGGCGCGTTCGAATCGTCGACGCAGATCCTCCCTCAAACCCTCCAATCGAACTATTCGAGCCACCAGAAAGGTTACGGCTCCCGTGTTTCTTCGCCTCCCAGGTTGTCCGACTCGACACCTCTCTCGCAAGAGCCGGAGACACTCGTCGCATCGTCCTCTCCACGCGCGGTACCCGTCCGCGTCGCGGACGTCCGCGGCGAGCAGCTCGTCGCACTCTTCCATTCTATCCAGAAGGGCTCACCTTTGGGAACATCGAATTTCAGTCGATCGAAAAGACGACGAGACTCGCCGGTATAAATCCTACGGAGGACACTCTCTCCTCCGAACTCCGACTCGTAATAGAGGTAATACTCGAGCGGCAAGCAACGCATATAATCGTTCGCCCTAACGGAATATACCATCGTCGTCTTTATCCAGTCTCGCTCGCGCGCGGTTCGCGCTCCGATCTCCCTTCGCAGATGATAAGTCGCCAAATTCCATCGCGCGTCCTCCTTCGCCACCGACGCACACCGCACGTTTGACGGCAACGACGACGCATCGACTCTCGCCGATTCGTCGTCCGAATCGGACGAGAATTTAGGCACGGCCTCGCGACAGCGCAGTTCGTCGTCCGATTCCTCGGACGAGTGATAACGGCGATCGTTCATTAGGTAATGCTACATTTCCTCTAACATCTCCAAATCAACAGTAACTACCCCATCGCTTATATTTATTTTTTCGTGATATATACCAGCTCTGAGATACCGCCGGTGAGATCGGCGATCGACGATTCTGATTTCGTGACGGATCAGATATCTCGTTACGTCAACGCAGCGCGGATCCCCATTCCTCCTGAGCGGTTCGCTGATTTTTACGATCGGTTTCCCGTATGTTTTCGCCCAGAGCCAATGTTTGCAAAGTTCTGCGTACTCGTCACTCATACCGCGTTAAAAAAACAACAGTAACTTATCCCTGGTTTTTTTAGATCACGTCACATTCTTCGATGGAGCACTTGCACGTAATTCGATCACACGCTGAACAATATCGTTTGCAACGTTGAACGTCGTAGTGCGCATTCATAAAATAATGAGAAGTGAAGTAGGGAACATTGAAGTACCAATTATCAATATCTTCATGGAAACGTTCCTCGGTTCTTTAAAGCATCAATAAATGATTAGGATTATAAAGACAGCCAGGGCCAGGGTACATATACATACGTACCGAATTGTTCCTCACCACCAATTCGACGTATTTCCCAACACCCGTATGAATCTTAATGTACGTTGCTTCACAATTGGGAAGCTGTTCATAAAATTTAGTCGCCCAATAGCGATAGTTAACAATAGGTTTAATATAATACGGCACAACGATAGCGCAACAAGCTGCATGTGATTCTTCCCCGTTAACGCACTCGTCCCACAGCCGTCGATACACTTTTGATTCTTCCTTTCTGACGCACTCGTCCCACAGCCGTCGATACACTTTTCGTCTCACGTTAGAATCCCAATCATAAGGAGATGATTCGGTAGCGATAACGACTCTTTGTCTTGCGATGCGTTGACTGGTTCCGCGTATACCTAGTTCGCGATCGCGAAGAAACTGCACCGGTGATATTCGTTGCTCATCCGTCAATTTTACTCCTTGATCTTCTTTACGCAAACCATTGGTGATATCTCTTATTATATACTCATCAGAGTCTGATAATTCTGAGCTCTCGTCACTTATCCATTCCATGTTGCGCACGCTATATATAATGTTTCACACGCGGTAATGTTTGCACTTCGTGCAAATTGGGCACACGTCGCATGGATATACCAAGTACAATGATCCTCGGCACTAGACATATTTTGTTTATACATTCCAACATCGGCGCTTGCTTTTGTAATATGCCGCGCTACAACCGAATACCGCCCGCGACGATTAAATCGTAATCGGCAGCGGCTCTTCCAAGAAAAAATGAAGAGAACTCCGCAACGGTTAAATCATCGCCGGTGACAAAAATTCATATTACGTACAATCCCAACGCGTTACATTCGTCCGTCCGCGTCTCCGTTTGCCGCGCTATCGCGCGCCCGTTCTATTTATACCCGTTTGTTATCTCCTCAACGAAGGATGTACCCGCTGAAAATATACTCTTTTCCCGGAAAACCGACAACCGCTCGCCGCATCCTCCGAAGAAAACAAAAGGAGGAAACGACGAGAGCGACCTTTGAACGTTTGTCCGTCTGCGTCGCCGTTTGCCCGCGCTGTAGCGCCAATTCTATTTATAGTCGAGTATTGGACACGGTACTTCCGGAGAGGGAACGGCCGATCGCCGCGTCCTCCCCGAAAAAAATTAGAAGAATCAGTTTGCGCGCGACGACCGACGGACGCGCTCGACGACGCGACGCTCCCGCCCCCGTCTTCGGCAGAACGCGCGATTTCCCCGTCCTCGATCGGTAACACTCCTAACCTCCGACAGGTCGCGGGGGGTTAGGGGGCGCGGGGAACTGGGCGAGGGAAAGCGCGCTCGACCAATCGCCGACCTCCTTTCCGTTCTCCAACGGAAAAGCGAGAAGCGATTGGTCGAGCGCGCTCCCCTCTCGCCCAGTTCCCCGCGCCCCCCAACCCCCCGCGACCGGCCTGTGGCTCGGAGTGTATATAACACCCCTACTGTTATGCATTTAAATGCAAACTGCAATGTTTCACATCTTGCGGAATATTTATTCGCAGATTTTCCTAGTTTAATAATGAGTAGACAATGTGATTATTGCAATTACGAAAATGTAAGAAACATTTCAGTAATTCCTATTAATGTCGACATATTATTGCAAAACGGACTTTCCGAAATACAGAATTCTATATTAGACGCTAATAAAAAACTAAAATCAGCGTGCAAAAAATGCCGTCAAAACATAACGGAAAAATATACATTTCAATCACATTTACTTGTAGATACAACCGTATTTACAGAGAACAGATACGCAACATGTATAGGTATCGACAAAAATAGTGCAACTCTAGGCTCTGTACCAAAAATTTTAGATTTTAATGAGCAACAATATATTATTGCTGGTGTGGCCTCTTATCATCAATACGCAAATGAAAAATATGATGGGCATTACACAGCGTATATATATGACACAACTCGTTGGTACATGTATGACGACATGTTAACCAAACGAAGAGCTGCGTCAGACAAAGAAAATATAGAGCCACATTTAATAATGTACGTTGCAACAAATAAATAATAATTTCTACGTTGCTATTATAAACAAATTATATTTTATTACACACACACACACACACGCACACGCACACGCACACGCACACGCACACGCACACGCACACGCACACGCACACGCACACGCACACGCACACGCACACGCACACGCACACGCACACGCACACGCACACGCACACGCACACGCACAATGAGGTGTAAATCCGACCGTGCAACCTCCACGCGGTACACCTTGGATAATTCTAATGCCGGCGGTAATATAATGACTATCAAGCTCCATAACAAAAAGTAACTTGATTAAAGAATACTTTATTATAGTGTAAACAATAGTGATTTAATCAGAAAAATTTCTAAGTTTCGAAGGATAAAATTTTTGTTTCGTAAACCGGGCAATTTTATGACAGTTCTGGGTAGCACTTCACGAGTTCTACCGAAAACTATTATTGCTCGAAGCGCTACGACCGATATATAAAAAGTTCTCGCGATTTTTCGTATAATAAAAAAACTTTTTTAATGTTCTGGGAGTTCTGCTGTGAGTTCTGGGTAGCACCTTTTGAGTTCTGTCAATAACTGTTAATGCCCGAAGCCCTGAGACCTTTATACAAAAATTTCTCGATATATTCGATTTTTAAGTAAAATAAAAAAAAAAATTTTTAAGTTCTAGAAGTTCTGTTGAGAGTTCTGGGTAGCACCTCAAGAGTTCTAAAAGAAATCCTAATGGCAAAATTAAATATTTTTAATACTTTTATTGTCATCGCTGATTTAGTGATTTAATTTTGTGAAGTTAGCACCCCCAAGATTCATTAACGGTTTTTTTAGCTTTATTCGCCAGAACTATTTATAAAATTAATAAGGGACTCTAGAACTCTTCGGGGTGCATTCAGAACTTGAATAAAAAAATGGTTTTTTGAAAGATGGGGTGCTAACTTCGCAGAGGTATCAAAGGTTCATATACAAAATTCACGAAAACAAAGCCCTCTATGAGGAAGCAAAATTTTGTGCTGTATGGGTTTGCAGGTTTCTTGAATGATGTTACTCACTGTAGTGACGCCAACAAGATATTGATAAGAAGTGGAAGTCATACAGTCACTGGTCGCTAAATATCTGGGTACAGATCATTTATTTTATTTAGACAATCGAAAGTAATTAATACATTAAAAATGTTTTGAAAGACCAACTTCAATGTCATAGCCAATCGTGCTGCAGCAGGTATAGGCTCTCTTATTGCATTCTGCTTGGAAATAAGAGGGCTAAACACAACACACAACTAAACACAGCAATTCTTCAAATTGAATTGTTGTCATGCGTAAATAATTTTGGAATTTGTCTCCATACAAGGAAAGTGTAGGAAATAGGGCTTCATAAAATTCATGAATGTGTCGCAGTTGAAATAGTGGATGAACTCAAAAACGCTTTTTTTTGTAAGCTTTCTTTTTTTTCAGTCTCATAATTTCACTGATAATAAGAGCCGCTCCAACTCTTTTTCTGTTTTCTTGCTTCGTCAATAATTTTCTGACATTGAGTAATCCATGCTTGATATTTATATACGCTGGACATCATATGTGTATAATGTCACAAATCACTCACTGTACTCAAAATTACTCAATTAAAAGCAATTTTTAATTGCAGAATAAAAGATGGTAATTATTTAGAATACACGCTGCACCTCGAATATCAATAAAATTATGCTCATTCGACGCGTTTTTACACGAAACGAAAGAATCAGGCAGCAAAATGTGGCGGTCTGTTCTACGAAGCGAGATATTTAGCGTTAAAGTTGACGACTCTCGGGTTAAGAATCCTGTCATACCGACGTCATGTAGCGACCATGAACATGCCCCGCGGCCACATGCGCATGCTCTGTCAGCTCTGTGGCCACATGCGCATGCTCCGTGGCCGCACGCGCATGCAAAAGTGCGCGAATTTGAAACGTATGCATACTTATAATGCATAAATATAAATATGTACTTTTCATATACCAACTATTCTCTGCTTTAACAAATTATTTCTACTACAGATATTAAGCGTCGAAGTTAACGAAACAGAAATAATTTGTTAAAGCAGAGAATAGTTGGTATATGAAAAGTACATATTTGACGACTTGACGAGTTATGAAATCTCTGTCATACCGACAAAATGTAGCGACACGATCGCGAAATTTTAAACAAGTGAAGCGCGCCAATATTACGTCTGATATGTGTCGTATGCACTGCGTGCCTATAAGAATTGCAATAAAAATTATTTAAATAAAATGCTGTTTTTCGAATTTATTCAGTTAATGGCAAATAAAGAAAAGTTAACACACGGTGTGTTGCCATTAAAAATCAATTGTGGAAATCGTGGTGTGGAATTAACTATTAATAAAAACACATTGATGTTCCGATGTCAAAGAAGATATTCCACAGCAACCTCTTCAAAAAAGAAACGTGTTTCCAAGTCATGTAATTTTTCTAAAAGTGCCAAAGTAGGCACTTGGTTTGGAAACAGTAATTTGGAACTCGCTACAATTTGTAAGATTATAGCGAGTTTTCTAATGCTATGCCCTCCTCGACAGGAAGACCTCGAGGAAGAACTCGGTATTTCTTCCACCACGGTTGTCGACTGGTTCAGTTTTTGTCGTGAGGTAATATATTTTAATTTTATGCACTAATTTTATATATTTATATATATTATTATTTTTTTTATATCTACAGGTCTGTGCGTACTGGGCCGTTAAGTGCAGCGAGAAATTTGGAGATCCAGGACGCACCGTTAAAATCGACGAGGCAAAAATTGGCCATCGTAAATATAACCGTGGTCGCTTTTTGAAAGACAATCGGATATTTGGAGGATACAACCGAGAGTCGAAGAAAATTTTTATTGTGCCAGTAGAGGATCGAACGGAAGAAACGCTCCTGGCATGCATTAAAGAGTGGATCATGCCAGGAATGACGATTGTTTCAGATTGTTGGAAGTCTTATAATTGTCTTAACAATGAGGGCTTTCAACATCTGACAGTCAATCACACTTACAACTTCGTCGATCCAGATACTGGTAAGTAACGGAAAAACATGTGGTAAAACGTTTACGATAATAATATATAGTTACAAGTACCTACATGTTAAAATAAATATTTCCTAATTTACAGGCGCTCATACTCAGCATATTGAGCGTGTTTGGAGAGAAGTTCAAGCAAATATTCCAAAGTACGGGACGGACTATCGCACCATGTCGAGGGATATTTGTACAAATTTCTATTCAAACACGCTCATCCTAGGGCTGAGAGAATAAAAATCTTCTTCGACGTCATCGCCCAGATGTATCCTCCATTGTCTACTGTCGAGGCCAGGCAAACAGAATAAATAACATTTGGAGACACGTTTCGACATCAGAACAACAAGAAACTGTGTTACAACATCCGCACTTCTCATAATTAATATTTGATACACCCCGTTGCGAAATAACATATTTTAATATGTTTGGCGCTCACCAAACTGTATATAGAGGCATGTATTGTAATCGTTAGTTTAGTCCCGTTCGCACCCGTTGTACATAGTAGTCTTTCGCATACCTAGTATTTAAGCATTTCGGTGACTCGCGCGAAACGTCGGCGGATCGCGATCGACGCGGAATCGATTTGCGCGACTCACCAATCGGTGCTGCCCTCGCTCACCCCACGAGGGCACCCGCCTGAAGAACAAGTACTCGCTCGCGACACTGTTCCAGCGCCGCGAGCACTCATCATTCATCGTCTAACGCTCAACGTCTCGACGTCTCGGAGCCCACACGCTTTATAATCCGGAGCCCGAGAGAGAGATTAAGTTAGTTGCCTGCTAGTGCGATCGCCTGTTTTCTCCGCTTGCCTTGCCTGCTGCCTGTTGCTTTGCTTGCGGCCTGCCTGCTATCTTCTCCGCTTGCCTGCTTTGCCTGCGACGTCCACGAGCTTGCGCGAGAGACGGGTCCTACAGGAGTCGACGGCACAACGAACGGTGAGTCGCATTTCGCTTAACTATCTCGCCTTGGGGAATCTTTACACCTCCCCTAGTCCTTCGAGTTCGCTTTTCGCAAATCCGGGCAAGGCTCTACCGCCCCCCGAGCATAATATTTGTTGTATTAATAACATATTATATATATATATATATATATATATTAGATATTTAAAAAAGGGCGGCGGTGTGGTCTAGTGGTAGAGCGCCAGACTCGTAATCTGAGGAACCAGGTTCGAGTCCACTAGAGCCATGAATCATGGAAAAGTTTTTTTCCGAAAAATCGCGCCCCTCCGTGCAAGATGCGGAGAAAACTGGGCTCCGTCTTTCGGAAGAGACGTTAAACCGTTGGTCCAAAAGGAGGAAATAGTAAAGTAGCGGATGAATTGGAGGTTAGGGTTGGGTACGTCCCTTCAAAAAACGCCCTTTAAGGCCCCTTGGGGTATATAAAGTAAAATTCTTTATTAGATATTTAAATTCATTTTTATTATTTATTATATGGATTAAAATTTAATTCTAACATTTCCTTCAAATAAACGCTGTAGCTGTATACATAGCTGCGTCGAATTTGCCCGAATTCCTACAAAATATAAAAAACATAATAATACTTATTTGATCATATAGTTATCAATTAAAATTAAAACAATTACCTCATAATTTAAATAACGGAATCTATCCTTAATATTCCGCTTCCTCTCCTCTGTGTATGCGTTTTTTAACTTAACTAGAACACTACAAGCGCGCGCTACGCGCGCGCCATTTAGCTTTTTCATTACATGAAGATTACACAGAAGCGACACAAGTGAAACACGCCGCAATGCAAAATTTGAAACAACCAATCAGCATTGCGGAAAAGAGACCTCAATTCTTCGATACAAATGAAATTCATTCAGATAACATGCTATTTTTTAAAGAGGGATTTATTAAATTTGACATTACAACATAATTTAATAACTATTTTTTTTGTTAACACAGTAATATTGATGCTAACCAATTTTTAAATAGTAATATCTAAAAAATGTATAATTACTGAATAATTTATTACTTACTACTGAAATAAAATAAAATTTATTTACGAACTTATTTATTAACAAATTTATTTAAGAACTTAAAGTTTATAAGTACTTTTGCATGATATAATAAAATTTAAAATTTTCTAGCAAACCTACAACAACATAAAATCTCTAAAAATTATCCTTTCTAGCTCATTATATCCCTTTTTTTTATTGAAATGTAATAGAAAAATTTAGATAACCAATTTGTGCTCAGCAGCCAAAAATATATGGAAATGGTTATTTAGCAACTTGTTTAGCAAAATATTATTTTACCATGTAATTAAATATATATTTCTTTATATACGTGATTTTTAACATATTTATTTTCTCTTTGATTACCAAGATAATCTTTCAATGACTCCCAAGAACGTACTCGTGAAAAAGCAACATAAAGTTGCCCGTGATTAAAAACATCTTTACGAAGATCAACTCCTACTTTGTCAAACGTCTGTCCTTGAGATTTGTTAATTGTCATAGCAAAAGCTAATTTTATTGGAAATTGTCTTCTTTTAAAAGTAAAAGGATATACGTTTTCACAATACAGTGTTATACGATTTAAGAACACAATATCATCTGCTTTGTCACCTGTCAAAATCTTGCATTTTAATAAATTATTTTCAAGCTCAAGAACTATTAATCTAGTACCACTACAAAGACCTTCATTAATGCTAAGATTTCTAATCAACATAACAATACAATTTAGTTTTAAACGCAACTCGTGAGGAGAAAGACATGCTGGAGAAAGGCTATTTAAATATTCTGGTAATAAAGTCTCAACAATATCATCATTATCATTACAATTTACAGTACTATCTACACTTGTATAAATTCGCTCGCCACTTACATCTAATAAATTCAACAACTTGTTTATTAATTTCGTCTACATCGACATTTCTTGCAGAGAGTATCGCTCTTTTAGCTATTTTATCAAATTCTTTTTTACGAATTACATCGCCATATATGTCTGCTACAATATCTAAATCAATTGGTGCTACACAACATTTAGGAACTTCCATATTATCTTCAGAATCATTTAATATCCCATTACCCATATCCAATAGAAATTTTGCAAATTCAATTTCTTCTGGAAAAACTCGCATATTTTGCGTTAAAGAAAAATTTAAAAAATATTGCCAGGTATAGCTAAACTTAATAGAAAGATTCACTATTTCACTTCGAGTACTTCGTATCTTGATCGAAAGAAGTTGTCTAAAATCACCACCTAATACGACAATTTTTCCATCAAAAGGTAAATCGTTATTCGTAATATCACGCAACGTTCGATCTACTATTTCTAAAGCGTATCGAGGTGCCATAGGCGCTTCATCCCAAATAAAAATATCTATTTCTTTTAAATATTTAGCTTCTTTTGATTGAATTTTAATAACGGATGACGAATCATTAAGTAACGAAACTGGCAAGCCAAATGTTTTATAAACTGTTTTTCCTTCAGGAAGTAATGTTGCTGCAATCCCTGTAAAAGCCATAGTACATACACGTTTACTTCTAATTTTGGCTAAATAATAAATAGTTGTATATACAAACGTTTTACCCGTTCCACCAGGACCATCAATATAAAAGCAATTTCTATTATTATTATCATCTAATCTGTTTAACACAGTATCAACTATTTCTTTTTGCTCATTATTTAATTGACTATACTGTCTCGTACCAATTTCTGTAATTTGATCAAGTGTCATATAATCTTCCTCTTCAACATTGTCTATCAATTGTTCCATTTGTGGAAAGTCAGCAAGACTTTTACCTTCAGCGCGAAGCATAGCGTTAATTGTAATATATGCTTTTCTTTGTCCTTGTAATATACCAATATGTCGCGAGTAATCTTCCGACATCGCTATTTTAAATCTTTCCCAAAGTTCTTCTGGATATAATGGTTGACAATGTAGTAAAATTCGTACAAATAATCTACGAAGTTGTCGTGGCATCATCCACTTAACAGCTTCATCCATAGCTCGTATCCATTCATCATCATCTTCAATCAAACCTAAAGCTAAACATGTAGCTGTAAATGTTTGATAATTTTGCCCATTAATAGTCCTTAGATCTTCAAAACTTATAGCTCCTTTAACAGTGAGTAACAATAATCGTAAATGAAATAATTCTATTTGATTTGGACTAATGGAATACATTCGTCCTATACAATTAAAATGACTACTACGTTTAACCCAACGTGAAACATTTCGACCATTAACTTTTTCTTTTTTAAATGTATAATGACATGGAATTTCTGTATATAAATAATTTTTTGCTTCATTATCACGCAAATTTAGTGCAAAATAGTCTATTAACATAGTAACTTGATTTAAAGCAGAAGAAATTGCATCTTCATTGCATTCATTTTCAATAGTTATGTTTTGTTCATTAGGTAAGTGAACAGGTAAACGTATTACAGCATGACTTTTATCTTGTAATTTTTTTTTCAAGAATACGCCAGCTCGCTTCTACTGGTCCTACATAACGAGTTTCGATATAATTGTGTATCTCATTATGATCTAAAACTATATTTTCTGTCACTGGTTCAATTGTTATAGCAGCAGCGTCATGACCTTTATAAATATATTTATAAAGATATTTACTGATTTAATACTTGAAACTATCTCAACATTTATATGACAATTAAATAAAATTGATAATTTAGGACAATATGGGACAACATGACGATTATCAACTATATATCCACCAGGACGTTCAAAAGTATTACCAACATCTCGTCTACGATAATAAGGATAAGCATCTTCATCCATCCTAGTTTTTTCGAGAAATAATTTGAGATAATGTTTTGAACATTTACCATTAACCAAACATCAGTCACCACAAGGTCCATGAATCATATGTCTCATAATTATATCATGCAATACACGGTTCTTATTTGGATCAGGAATTTCAGCAGAAATATATTTATCTACAATTTGAGGAGTTGTTATTTTAAAATTCTGCTTTAGAGTAATTAATATATGAACATGCGGTAAACCACGTTTTTGAAATTCAATAAAGTATACAAATGCTGCTATCTCACCAAAAAATTTTTGCTTAACGATTAAGTCGATTAAATAATCTTTCTTAATATTAAAAACTCGAGCACAAATATCAGGTCTATCAGAAGCTTGTTGACCAGGAAAAAGATTTTCTTTGATCTCACGCCATTTCGGATTACATGTCATCGTGATAAAAAGATCAGGTTTACCAAATTTATTTACAATTGACATTGCATCTTGATAATTTTGTAACATATTACGTGGAGATCCAATAAACATAGAAGGAAGTATAACCATTTTTCCCACACGACCATTTACATTATTTACCATATTTTGCATATAATCTACTAAACCCTGATATGTTTCAACACGTAATTCTTTTTGATGAGCTTTACAATAATCTATTCTATCCTTTTCAATTTTTACATAATTATCTACAAGCCATTGTTGAAATAAACGACGTCCTAATAAGAAAACATTAAATTCATTACGAACCGCCATACGATATTTAATATATTGTCCTCTAGTTATTCTTTTATTACTATTTAATTTCATTAAATTACGATGCCATCCTCTAGTTCCGTATGGATAAAATAATGGATATAACCAAGGTTCTACATTCGGATCCATAATACTAACTTGTTGTAAAATTTTAGTATTTCTATTACGTATGGTAACGTAGGAATCAGGAATTTCTCCTTCAGAAGTTGTTTTAAAAATTGCGGCAACTTCATTTGTTCTTTGAGCATTATATCTACGTCGATCCATCCCTGGTTTTAATGTAAATAATAATTGTAACTCTGATGACAACTCACCAGACTCCATTTCTAATCGTTGTTGATTTTCTAACTCTTCAGCCATCATTTGATATGATTGTGCGAATATATTACATTCTCGCATTAAATTTTCAAGATTTGTTACAATATCAAGATCTAAATTTGAATTTTGATTAAGACGATGTTCTATTGCTTCATTTGAATCAACAATAAAAAGTTGTCCATAAGTCGGACTTTCATTTTGCGCAGCACGTAATGCTGTGTTAACTTGATAATGTCCTTGGATTTTAAAACAATACGGACCAGGACGTCTTTCTTGGAAATTAATTAAATTGCATTAAATAATGCAAAAGAAAATGAACTATTATAACTACGAATACGATTAAAAAAATCAATTGATTTTACATTACTACCATCAAATAAAGATCGAAGAAATTGAGGGATTTCAGGCAATGGTTCAAGATATACTGCACCATGATTACAGCAATCATGAAATGAATTTCCTTTGTTAGAAATCTTTTCAGCTGCAAAATGTTTTGCACTACAATGAATGCAAGACATATCCATGGAACCAATATAATATTCAACTATATTATCACACGTAGAATTTTCTTGCGATATATTTACAACGTTATTACTACAATTAACTAACGCCCTTTGAATTTCACGCTTACGACGTTGATACTCTGCATTTTTTTCACGACGTCTTCGTTGAAATTGCTCTTCCTCTTCTATATTACGATATATTTTACGTCTAGGCATTTTTTCAAAAAATTGAAAAATAAATTATTAAATAAAAAATTAAAAAAATAGAAATTAAATATATTAAATAATTATTGTAATAAATATTTTATTATTGATAATTATTATATCTCAATATAAATAACTCGTGGAAATAATTTTTCTAATAGTTCTGTAACAATATTTGTAAGTAAAAAATATGAATTATATACTTTTATATACCTTTATATAATTATATACCTTTATATTATATAATGTATAGATCTTTTATTTTATATAATTCTTTATTTTAATAAATTTAATGAAAAAGTACAATTACCAATATCATCATTATCATCATTATCATCATTATCATCATCATCATCGTCATCGTCATCATCATCGTCATCGTCATCATCATCATCATAGTCATCATCATCATCATCATCATCATCATCATCATCATCATCATCATCATCATCATCATCATCATCATCATCATCATCATCATCATCATCGTCACATCTTCATCATCATCATCATCATCATCATCATCATCATCAACAATAATGTCATTATATCAGTAATATTATACAAAATTATTTCACAATACTAAAATTTATTTATATTAATTTAAAAATAATATAAATATAATACTCTAATATAATATTTTAATATTATAACGTACTATATAATATATAATACATAACATGTACAATAACACTATATTTTAACGTAAAAATTACTTAATAATTATAAAACAAATTATAACACTATAATAATTATAAACACAATATAAACACACTAATATAACACTTTAATAATTATAAAACAAACTATAACATTAAATATCAATAATTTTACATATAAGAAATAATTTTTGATATCTTGAACGCTTTCCTGGAGGTCTTCTGAATGTCTTCCTGAAACAAAAAACAATAATACTAAGAATTAATGTTTATAATGATAAAATAGTAATAATAATATTTTTAACCAGTAATTATAAATCTAAAGGTACTTTTATAATATATATATATAGATTAATACAATTTTTTGAAAAGCTAGCATTAATAATACAGACTACCGGAATAATTTGCCTACTTTTTGAAGGTAGAAAAAATCTATCAGACCAATTTTGCTTGGTTTCAGGGAAGACATAATTTGATTTCAATAGTTTTTATGTAAATAGAAATGTGGAGAAGATACAAAGGTCAACTTTATTATTTTTTAAGAATTAAATACTTTTTTTATATAATATGATTCTTTTAATTATTTTACATATAAAAATATTAAGGTAGAGTTATGAAAAAACTAATAATTTACGAGATATTTCATATTTTCTTCTGGCACATATTTTGACAAATTATATAAAATCTCGTAAAAAGATATGTAGTTGAAAATATTGCAAATTATATAATCTTTTTGCAAAGCAACAATGCGTTTTCTTTATATCAATTGATTCATCTTTATTCTTTATTATTCTGTAAATAAAAGTCTTAAGGTACACCAAAAAATAAATAATTTATGTGTTACGTCCTGCGAACTCCACGATTTCCCTTTTCCGCTTAAATTTCTCTGCGCTCAGGATAGCCGTTAAGATTAGGATAAGGTAAACTAAGCACGGACGGTTGTCGATCGACGAGTGAGCCTTGATCCTTGCACATTTCTTTTCCTTTTTTATAGGTAAAGTATCTGTTTACCTAGGCACTTAAACGCAACTTTCCAGATGACGAATTACTGACGGACGGGGCATACGTGACTGGATTTTCATCGGCCTTGTCAGGCCCAAAACTGAAAGAATGTAAACCTGGCGACACGACGCGCCAAATGGGCCTTAATGGGTTGATGAAGATCTTTATTGCATCAAGCGAGGTTCCAAAATGCACGTACGATGTTTCCGACAAGCGGAAACAAAGCCTGAGACGTGTCCGTAAATATGCGTAGCAGAGGTTTTTTGCTTGCATTTAAGATTAAGAGGTGTGCATCGTCCGTCAACACAAAAACAGGGCCGCGAGATAAAAAAAAAAGAAACCCTAATAAAGGAGAAACCAGCCATAACCGAAAAATAAGTGAGTCACTGGAGGAAGCGATAGGTTGCACCCCCAATAAGACAGTGGGGGCCTTACGAGAAGACTCGCCAATGAACAGTCGGAAAAATCGACAACCGTCTCTGGCTTTCTAGGATAGGTGAAAATTTAAGAATCCGCCTCTCGGGTAAAAACATCCCGCCAACAAGAAATCCTTTAAACAAAAAATTAGAAGCATCTCTCCAACCAGAAGTTCCCAAAATGAAAACCCGACACATCCCACACCAAATCCACCCCTTCCATCCTTTGAACTCTCCTATATAAATCGCGACACCACGGGGTTCGCTCTCTTCTCTCCTTGGACTTCAGTCTCGCGCACACCCTGGGCTTCAGTCTCATCAGTCGACTTCAACCTTAGAGCCTTTTCGTCGCTAGAATTGTCACCGATCAAGTAGTGCGCGTTGTAACTACGAGTGCTAACCGAGGAGCTGAGAATCCCACTACACTTATTGCTCTACCAGCACCAAAAAGTAAGTCCTCTACATACACATACACATATTGATATCGGGCCCCTTTTTTATCTTTATTTTATCCCCTTTCGTATTTACTCGACACTCACCGTTCGGGGAGTCTCTCGGTTAAACATTAAACTTTAATCCTTCCCCTTCTCTTCACTACTCCAGATTAGCCGATTTATCGGCAGATTCGGAAAAACTTCTATTATTCCAGGATTAGCCGATTTATCGGCAGATTCGGAATAACTCCCATTGTTCCAGGATTAGCCGATTTATCGGCAGATTCGGAATAACCTCTTTTATTCCTGGATTAGCCGATTCATCGGCGGATTCAGAATAATCTCTTCTGCTATTCTCGGATTGGCCGATTTATCGGTGGATTCGGAATAATCTATTGGTTCGAGTTAACTGACTCGTCGGTCGACTCGAGCTATTGTTTTGTCTCTCTAATCTCCAAAATCCGAGCTGACTTCCCCGCAATTAGTGAGCTTAACTATTAACAATCCACTAAATTGTAGTGGATTCGGGTAGTCCCACCCCTAAGAGGTTCCGAACCGCCGCGAGACATCTAAGGAATCGTCGGAACAAGCGGGCCCAAAGGGAGCTTGACTTCCCTCAAGAACCGTAGTAACCCAGGTTCTCCGCAGCTCCCCACTCTACCGCCTCTACCGGCCTTTACGGAGGAGCCCGGTTGTTCACACGAGAGTCGCCCCGATATCGCGCTCTCTCGCCCCGTCGTCCTCCCCTCTCGCCATGTTCCCGCACCTTATCGCCCAGTTTGTCGCGTGGCTCCTTTTCGCGTGGTCCCCGTTAACCCCGATCCTACCCTCCTATTAGAACCTCCCGATTCCCCCTCCTTTTCCAGAACCCCATCTCCGACCCCTTCGACCGCCTCCACCGTCACCCTCGAGGACACTATCGATCTCGAGATCGTTACACTAGATTAACCTACAAACCCTGTTAGAATAAATTTAATTTATGTATATTTTAATCTTATATGTTTTCGCAACCATAGACATCTCATTGCATCCGACTTAGTATATTTGATTTAATTTAATAACACACACACACCTTACAAACATGTCCGATATTTACACTATTAAATGTATTCAATTTTATTCTCTCCCGGATTCTCATTTATTGTTTACCTAACTCATAATTATTTTTACCAGATTACACCCTTTTGTATCAAATACATATAAACTTTATATCAGATAATACCTTTTTATGTCGAATAAGAATAAATAGTTATGTTAATGATATCTCCGTTTATTCATTAAAATAAGACCTCACACCTAGTATTATCGATCTCACTCGAAATTGCACGAGGTCCGATCCTGAGTTAAAGGGATTAAATTCCCTGACTCGAAAGAGGACCAACGATCGCACCGCTCACGGAGGACGTCCTAGCGTTCTTACGGACGTTGACTCTTCTTGAGCCATAAAAGTGCGTTCGGCTCGCCCCACGCGCCTTAGAGCGTGTACCTGCGAGCAACAGAGTAAGTATCTGCTTGAGTAGGTAAGCTAGGCCGGTTCTACCCCGGGAGCTCCGAGGGGGGGTGAGGGGCGGGGGGGTACCGCGGGGGAACCGCGGGGGGGGGGGACCGCGGGGGGGGATACCGCGGGGGAGGGGGAGGGGGGATACCGCGGGGGAGGGGGAGGGGGGTAACGCGTTTTCATGCGTCGCGGGGGCGGGGTACGCGTTTTCATGCGTCGCGGGGGCGGGGTACGCGTTTTCATGCGTCGCGGGGGCGAGGGAGGGGGGGTACGCGTTTTCATGCGTCGCGGGGGCGGGGGAGGGGGGTACCGCGTTTTCGTGCGTCGCGGGGGCGGGGTACGCGTTTTCATGCGTCGCGGGGGCGGGGGAGGGGGCCGCGTTTTCGCCGCGTCGCGAAGTGATCGCGTTTTCGCCGCGCCGCGGGGTGAGGGGCGACCGCGTGCAACGGCCGCGGCGGTCCGCGTGACGTCACCCGCTCGCGTTCCCGGCCCCCGTTCGCGCGCGTGGTCCCTCTCGCGCTCCCGGCCCCCGTTCGCGCGGCCCCTCGCTCCCGTTCGCGCGCGTCTTCTCGTTTGCGTTCTCTTTCCCTCGCGCGTTCTCGCTCACGATCGCGTATCTTTTCTTCGCAAACGATATTTAATCGTTTAGATTTTCGCGATATTTAATTTCTAATATTACATTTAAGTAAACGAAGACAGCTTAATTCTAATGACAGGGAATGGGATAAACGGAAAATGAAAAGGAAAAATTGTTTTATCATATTATATGCATTTATTTATCATGTAGCGCATTATACACAATAGTATCTATAGCGTAGACTAATAATTCACAATCAATAATTGAATTTTTATCGTAAAATTCACGCAAGATTCTAACTGCATTACATTTATCGATGATACCATTTTGACGTAAAATGCTTACAAATTGTTTAAATTTTTCACTTACGCCATGAACATTTTGACATAGTTGAAAACACACATTCTCAACGCAATGTTCTAGTTCAAACAGGAAAAGTACGGTTGACGGTTTCATGTATAAGCTGGTATCGCACGATGTCAATTTTACAATGTCTGCGTCGCATATTTTAACGAGCTCCAGATCTCGAAACGCTAACGATGATGGCGTCGGTGATTGCACGAGTCGCTGAATATCTGCACGTTTTTCGATGAGAGCCGTCCACGTTGCATAAGGCAGAATTATCCGATTGCCTCGGTTATCGCCAATATGTATGTCCACAGAGGACATAGGTCCCGCGATGATTCCAACATCCAAAAATTTATATGCTGTCGATGTCAGGGCAAATCTCCTTCCCAAAATACGTGGCATGTGGCGGGGTTTATCAAAACTGAAACAAATACAATTATATTTATAAAAGTTTTTTTTTTTGCACAAGTATATACGAAAATTAGCGGTACTTACTCATTGTGCTGTTTCTCACACGTTTCATTCTGAATCGGAACGTAGTAGTTCGCACCGTGAACATTCATCGTATCTAGAGGCTGTTTGCGACTCAAACCGTATCAAACTCTTGACTGCACGCGCTAGAATCCTCATAGACTATTTATACGTACAAAAATGCGAATCTTGCAAATTGCGCCAATGTACGGCTGCTGCATGGTGACCACCACCACAATCCACATAAATGTGATTTCTTTGTCAAGAACGTGATGAGATCACCTCATCGGGCAATAGCATCAAATATGATTTTTTCAAGAACATGTCGCGACGTGTCTCGCGATGATTTCATCGAACACGTGCAAAACTGCAAATTTTGCAATTTCGCATAAGTCAATGGGCCGTTATTGTTTTCAAGAACATGTCGCGACATGATTTCATCGAACACGTGCAAAACTGCAAATTTGGCAATTTTGCATAAGTCAATGGTGCGTTATTGTTTTCAAGAACATACGTGTCTCGCGATGATTTCATCGAACACGTGCAAAACTGCAAATTTTGCAAATAGCGCCGATGTACGGCTGCTGAGATAAAATTAAATATGCTAGCAAACGATGCATCATTAGTAGGATATAAAATGACGAATCTGGGGGGATACGTCCAATAGTCGAGAATTAGAAGTCGTGAGTGCAACAAATGGCATTAGTGAGAGGATCGTGCAATAACATGGAGCAAGAGTTGTTGGAGCAATCCGCCCTTTTAAATTCGTGGGAAGAATTTACTGCGTGGGAGCAACGATGCGACAAGTTTATCGAATCGTTGGAAGAACAAAGTCGAATTAAACGGCCACGATTATCGATCGGTCTTAAACAGTCGTTGATTGCTTGTATCGCACGACTCGAAAGTCTGAAAGACTCGGTACGTCAACGTTTCGTGCATGTGGGTGCCGGATACAGTGCGAGTGAGACAGGACTCAGATGGCGCGAGATAGATACGGCTTTTGAAAGTCGTATACTGACCGGTGTGGTGATAAATTCGAAACACATCGACCCGCGTCAATTTCTCAAAGATGCGAGAGACATTGTACTCGATCGTGTGCGGAACGTCATGCAACGACACGACAATGTAAAGATAAACACAATGTTTAATGGTGAATTTGTTGCGGGTGACAAACGCGCGAATAAAAGTATCGCTACGAGAAACAGTGAACTCTTTCGTATGTCCGATCTGCGCGAGTGGTACAAGCGACGCGTTATCGAGCCTACCCTAGCATCGCTGGAGGAATTCCAGGAACGTGATAGCGGATGGGCGTTGTCGCGTATACTGAATTTGACTGTTAACGTAAACAAGTACAATCCATTGCACGCGGGGTGTTTTGTGGAAATACCGCGAGAAATTAAAACGAAGAAAGCGGTGATAAACGTGCGATCAATGGACAATGCATGTTTCGCATGGTCAGTGGTGGCTGCTCTGCATCCAGCCCAAAGACATGCAGAACGGGAATCGTCATATCCACATTACACGTCGGTGCTAAATCTTACAAACATTAAGTTTCCAATGACGCTGGATCAAATTAAAATTTTCGAAAATTACAACGACATCTCCATCAACGTGTACGGCATCGAGAAAAAAAACGAGGAACTTGCTATCGTGCCAATACGGCTCACCGACAGAAAGATGGACAGGCATGTAAATCTGCTGTACGTGCATGACGACAGCGTGGGACATTTTGCATGGATCAAGAACTTATCCCGCCTCGTGAGCTCGCAATTGAGTAAAAAAGAGCACAGGAAATACTTTTGCAATCGGTGAGTATACGTCCTAATAAATAATAAAAATAAATCTTACTTAAAAAATATATAAAAAATTTCATTATTTACAGATGTTTACACTATTTCCACACGAGCGAGAAATTGGAAGCCCATACCGTCGACTGTCTGGAGATGAACGACTGCGCGATCAAGTTACCGAGCGATAACAACAAGTGGTTGGCCTTTAAGAATCACAACAGGAAGGAACGAGTTCCGTTTATCATATACGCCGACCTGGAATGTACCCTGGAGAAGATGGAAGCGGATCCGGAAACGTCCAGGTACACGTATCAACATCATCGCGTGTTTAGCATAGGGTACTACGTGCGTTGCTCGTACGACGACTCGTTATCAATCAATGTATCGGTTTCGTCGCGATAAGGATTGCGTCGCGTGGTTCGCCGAGGAGCTAAGACGTTTAGCTCACAATGTAAAGACAATCTTGTCCACTAATTTGCCCATGGCGGATTTCACGCGAGACGAGTGGGAAAAGTTTAACAGCGCAACGCACTGTCACGTGTGCGAAAAACCGTTCGAGCCAGACGACGTGCGAGTACGCGATCATTGCCATCTGACCGGTCAGTACAGAGGTCCCGCGCACTCAAACTGTAACTTAAATTATAAAGATTCGCATTGTATTCCGATAGTTTTTCATAATTTATCAGGCTACGACGCGCATTTTATTATAACGGAAATAGCAACAGCGTACGAAGGACATGTAGATTTACTCCCAATTACAAAAGAGAAATACATTTCGTTTACGAAAAATGTTAAAAGCATCGAAGATAAAGATAAGAAAACTTGCGTTAAATTGCGATTTATCGATTCGTACAAGTTTCTCACCGCTAGTCTCGACAAATTGGCATCTTATCTTAGCAAGGATAAACTGCGAATATTGCAACGCGAATTTTGTAAATTATCCGCAGAAAATTTTGATTTGTTGACACGAAAAGGCGTATTTCCGTACGAGTACATTGACTGCGTCGAAAAGTTGGAGGACTCGTGCTTACCGTCGCGCGACTCGTTTTACAGTTCATTGACAGGTGACACCGTATCTGAAAGCGATTACGCGCACGCCGTCAACGTCTGGCAGCGGTTCTCCATTCGAACGCTCGGTGACTACAGCGATTTATATCTCAAAACCGATGTTTTGCTGTTGGCCGATATCTTTGAAAATTTTCGCGATAGCTGCGTTGCGAGTTATGGACTCGATCCCGCCTATTATTATACTCTACCGGGTTTTACGTGGGATGCTATGTTGAAGCATACACGTATCAATTTCGAATTGCTCACCGACATTGACATGGTCATGTTTATCGAACGCGGTATACGCGGCGGTTTGAGCCAATGTTCGAACAGATACGCGCTGGCCAACAACAAATACATGCAGTCGTACGATCCAGCGAAACCATCATCGTATCTGATGTATTTTGACGTAAACAACTTATACGGCTGGGCAATGTGTCAACCATTGCCATATGCAGATTTTCAATGGGTCGACGACGTAACCAATTTTAATGTTATGGATATCGCGTTGGATTCCTCGATAGGCTACATTCTCGAAGTCGACTTGGAGTATCCGCAACATCTTCACGACGCGCACACTGACCTACCGTTCTGCCCAACGCGCGATAAACCACCTGGTAAGCTGCAGGACAAGCTCCTCGCAACATTATACGATAAGAAACGTTATGTAATACATTATCGCAACCTGCAGCAGTGTACTCGTCACGGTCTTCGTATATCAAAGATTCACCGCATATTGAAATTCGCGCAATCTCCATGGCTTCGCGATTATATTGAACTAAATACGAAATTTAGAACATTGGCCAAGAATGATTTCGAGAAAAATTTATACAAATTGATGAACAACGCTGTGTTCGGCAAAACCATGGAGAATGTGCGGAATCACGTTGACGTGCGACTCGTGACTCATTGGGAGGGTAGATACGGCGCGGAGGCAATGATCGCGAAACCGAATTTTCATAGCCGAAGCGTCTTTTCGGAGAATTTAGTAGCGATAGAAATGCGAAAACTCGAGGTGAAGTTCGACAAACCAATCTACGTGGGTATGTGCATCCTCGATATGTCCAAGACATGTTTGTACGAATTTCATCACGAGTATATGTTACCGTTGTATCGCGAAAAGTGTAAAGTCACGTACACTGATACTGACAGTCTCATTTATCACATCGAGTGCGACGATGTGTATGACACCATGAAGCGCGACATTAATAGATTTGACACTAGCGATTACGCGGTCGATAATGCGTACGGTATCCCACTCGCCAATAAAAAAGTTCCGGGTTTGATGAAAGACGAAAACAACGGCGCGATAATGACTGAATTTGTCGGGCTTAGAGCAAAGATGTACGCCTGGCGAGTGAACGGTAAGAAAGATACGAAAAAGGCTAAAGGTGTTAAGAGTAACGTCGTAGCCAGGTCGATAACGTTCGACGATTACACGCGATGTCTGCGCGACGAAATTGAAATGACGCGACAGCAGGCTTGCATAAGATCCAAACAACACGAGGTGTACACCGTGTCCGAAACGAAAATAGCACTAAGTCCGTACGATGATAAACGCTTCATTATACCCGGTTCTACCGAGACGTTGCCATGGGGGCATAATAAAATACCTTAAATATATATTGTAATTACATTTAGATATTTATGAAAATAAATGACTCATTTGTATGTATAATATGTTTTTATATTGTAATAAATTTTTTACAATACATTATTCTTGTGTATCCACGAATTGTGTGAATTATCAAATCCTAACCACTTTACATAAACCTCATCCCCCCTTTTGCGTAAAACTTTTTCAACGAGATACACGTCGGGATTAGCAACGCGATGTAACTCGTATTCGTAGAAGCCGCCGGCGACGGGTTTTCCGCAGGAATCTTCCAACAGATACGTCACGGGATTAGTTTTCTGCACTTTGACGATTCTAAACACCTCCGTGGTCCAATTTGGCGTGTATCCTTTCTCGAAGATTGTCTTGAATTTACTCACGCGTACCGAGTCGCCTACTTTGAATCGCGCGGGAGCAGCGATCTTTACGTGACTGTACACCGTTGTTAGGAGCTTGTCGGCGATCGCGGGGGTAACATCGATAGGTCGCATGCCGATAGTTCGATGCTTTCGCGCGTTGTAATCCGATACGAGACCCGGCAGCGAGTCGATCCATTTGTAATTTCCATTGAGCGTAAACATTTTCCACATGTCGTTCTTGAGTGTGCGATTGAATCGTTCGACGACCGATGCTTTCATTACGGAATAGGTCGAATAGTGATTGATATTATGTTTCTTCAAGAGTTTCTGCACGTTTGCGTTGTAAAATTCTTTGCCCTTGTCAGTCTGCAGATTTTTTGGACATCTTCCGCTGTCTCGAATTATTTTCGCAATCGCCGTAGTAACCTCGGTTCCGCTCTTGGCCTTGAGCGGTACGGCCCATGCGTGCTTACTCAGCACATCGATAACGGTGAGTATGTAGTGGTAGCCTCTGTTGAATCGCGTGTATGGGCGCATCTCGACCACATCCGCCTGCCACAGGTCATTGTATCCGCGCACTATGACGCGTCTTCGCGAAAAATTTCTTCTCGCAGGAGCGTGTAATTCTTCCACCAGCCTCCGTTTCTCAGTTGATTGCTTCTTACTAGCCATGACGATGACGCGCAACTGACGCAGAGATCAGATGTACGTTCTTATCTATTCGCGATGATACGCGATAATTACTTCTTGAATCATCTTTTGAAGCTTCGTTTAAGGTAATTTGCACGTCATTCTGGAATGCAACCATCTTTCTCTCGATTTCATCCTGCCGATCTTTCAAAATTTGCACGCTCTGCTGCACGTAACGTTTATTGGCCGCATCGCCATCATCTACAGGCGGCGCTATCCGTCGAATCTTGCGCGATTTCGCGTCAAAGTCGGTGGCGACCACGCAAAGAGCGTTATCGCTCACGTAATTTCTGATTAATCCTCTTCATTGATAGTACGGTTCCGCACCGCCTCTTCCGAGCGATATACCAAACTTGTTGATCGGCATTTCGATGTTGATTGAATGACTCGCCGACGCGCGGTTTAATTTATAATAAGTCCAGCCTCGCGAAGTTCCTCGATAATCGACAGGATCTCGTTATCGTGACCGGTGTTACCCGCAAGGCGCGAAGCTTCGAGCAATCGGAGACGATCTACAAGCTCGTTGGGATCGTCCCAATGAACATAGTCGATCTTGTTGCCGTTTAATGTCATGGCACGCTGTATACCTTTTCCAGCTTTTTTACCCGAAATCGACGATGCAATTATATGATTGATCTTGTTGCCGTTTAATGTCATGGTACGCTGTATACCTTTTCCAGCTTTTTTACCCGAAATCGACGATGCAATTATATGATTGATCTTGTTGCCGTTTAATGTCATGGTACGCGGTATACCTTTTCTAGCTATTTTACCCGAAATCAACGGCGCGATTATATTTATGTATTTGTGTCCTCTGTTGCCATTTAATTGAGCATGAGCATTGTAATTGCGTTTATGAGCACTTGTCGTCAACAGAATGCTCTTGTATGTTTGCATGTCGTCCTCCGTGTAGATGTCATAATCGGGAAGTTTCTTAAAGATCAACTCGTAAAGACCGCGTGTGCCTGCGTGTCGTGTGCCGTTGATAATTATGTTGTCCGCGTTGTCCACGTCAAAACGTTTATTACCTAGCATCATTCCATCGTTGCTGAAATAAACGCCGTATACGGTGTCTATACCGCTTTCTTGATCGCCACTGAGAACTGCTCCGACGTACTTTTGGCTCAATGGACCCAAGTGATCTCGCAACGTTTCTCGACCCTCAGATGTTTGCAACTGCTCCCGAACAGACGTCACGAGTGAGTCATCCGTGGTTTCGAAAACATCCTCGTTTGCGAGTGATTCGAGCATTGGGGGTTGTACGGAAGGCGCTGAGGTTATCGGTGGTTCATTCAATGAATCTTTCGATTGTTTCGATTTACGCGGTTGTAAAATTTTGGGTATTTCGCTCAAATTAGATGGCCTATTTATCGATCGTTTCAACGTAACCGGAGTTGAAGCCATTACAGAGTCGTTGAACGAGGCGTTTGGTCGTTTTCGTTTGAGCTTTGGCTCGTCGTCTTCCCACGCCGTTTCATTCTCAATCTTTGACACATCAGATTCTTTACCAACGGTGTTTTCGGCAATCTGCCTTAGAGGCTCGATGATGGGCTTAAAGTGTCTCTCCAACGCGATATCTTCCTCCATTTTACCTGTTTTCAAGGCGTGATACTTTTTGCGAATCGAATTGCTCGTTTTCGCAATTTGATTTGCTATCCTCTCGCGCTCTCTAATCTCCTCGCCGCTGTCCATGTTGCGATAACGTTGTTCAATCGACGCGTCGACGACAACTAAGCACGTTTCGGTATCGCAAAGTCGTTAAATCCTTTTCTGTATCGACCATTCGAAATCGCGCTGTCCTTGTCTATCACCACAAATCCATACTTTTGCTGCCAACATGTATGACACAATTTACTGAAATCATCGTAAGACATATCTGTGTTTACGTGATCGTTGTATACGTGTTTCAGATTGGTACCATCCTGTTTAAACAGAATCAATAAATTCGCATTGTCTCGTATAAGATGCTTCGGTATCTTTGCATACGTCTGACAAAGATAGAAGGAGTCAACGTGCGCGTGCCGGCCCATTGCAAAGTATTCTCTTATCGTATCCTGCTTGTCGCACGCCACGTCATCAAAGATAAAAATAGAATTCGGGAGCGCCTCGCTCAGTGGAATGACGTCACTGTTATTTGAAAACGTAAAGTAGCCAATCTCTTCTATCGGTGTTAGTATATTCTCCAAATATCGATATTTCGGTTGTTGCAACGATTTCGAGTACACATACACGTTCTCGAAACGTACACCGTGCGGACTTTCCAGCAAGCTTATCAAGACGTTTGTCTTGCCGCAATTCGATGGACCGGAGATAATACCGCATATAGAAATCGGTAGCACGTCTCCATGTTTGCGTACCTCTTTCGTTAACTGTATCCTATCGTCAAAGTTTGTCACTTTGATCGTCCGCGATTGTCGTACGAACCGCATTTTACCTCCCTTCCACAACGAATGAAAAACAGTATCGAGAAAGCTGACCTATTTATAGAGGCGCGTAGAGCTGAGATGCTCAGTCTTTAAAATGTTTTTGCTCGTGTCGGATAACAGCGATATTTACGATTTAACCGCCGAGCAGTTGAAGTATATACCAAAGGTCATTCTACTACGACAGTTTTATAATTACATAGATTATTTGTGGGATAAGCTTCCCGAACATATCAAGGCAGATTCGGAGGTTCAGCAATATCGTCGCTGTTTAAAACATTATAATTTGCCGAGTCAGCAAACGCACATTGACGGTCCGCCACCGTTGATAAAAAACTGCGGCGAATGCCGCCGAAGATAGGTCGAGGTCTGCTGAATCGCGCGATAAATGCGCTTCCGATCGAATTACATATCCCCGGCTATCAATTTTACGGTCCGGGAACTCATTTAGAAACACGATTGGCAAGAGGTAATCGGGGTATCAATCCATTGGACGCAGCGTGCCGCGAGCACGACATAGACTACTCGCGTAGCAACGATCTCGCAGAACGACACGTGGCAGACAATATACTCGCCGCGAAAGCGCGAAAACGTGTCACCGCGAACGATTCGACTCTCGGAGAGAGAAGTGCAGCTACAGCCGTCTGGGCGGCCATGAAGGCTAAAACGAAACTCAGTATGGGTTTGAAAACGAAGAAAAAGAAGAAGAACAAGCGAATACTTCCGGTAGCGAAACGCGGCGGTATCCTACCGATCCTGCCGTTGTTGGGGGTTCTCGGTTCGTTGGTCGGTGGAGCGGAGGGAGTCGCAAAGGCCGTGAACGATAACAAAGCCGCGCGACGTCAGCTGGAAGAGATGCAACGTCACAATCGCGCCATGGAAGGTCACGGACTTTATCTCGCTCCGTACAAACGCGGATGGGTAGTCTCGAGAAAAAAAAAAACGTCGAAGAGACTCTAAAAATCCCCAAGGGTGTAACTACCAACGTACAACTGCAACAACTGGCAAAACGTATGCGCATTCCATATTTTAAAGGTATTTTCATGCGCGACTCGTTACCGATCGGCGGTATACGTCGAAACGAGAGCGGTATCGTGTATTTGGATAATGCTGAGGGACCCGGTACTCACTGGGTGGCGTACGCGAAGATGGGAGATCGTGCCATATATTTCGACAGTTTCGGCAATCTTCGACCGCCGAAAGAATTGGTGCGATATTTCGGACCGAGCGTGACGAAAATAAAGTACAATCGCACGCCTTATCAGCGCTACGATCAGAGCAATTGCGGACAACTGTGTCTGCGCTTTCTACAGTCGGTTGACAATCAATTTAAAGACCGGAATTACGATGTTTAATCTCAGTATTTGTTCAAACATGTCACTGACGTTTACGCTCACCGGCAAGAGCAGCATCCTCGCGGTAAGCTACTTTCCCGCCGTGGATTTGAGCGATGGCGATTACGAGCTCGGTCTGACAGATTTTGAAACCTATCACACGATACCGAATGTAAATTCGTCGAACAATAAATTCTACTATGACGACGACGACAAGGAGATTACTATTCCCGAAGGATCGTACGAACTGTGTGATATAGACATGTATCTGAAACGCGCTTTTTTATGGAACCAATCCAATATTGTCTCGACAAACGAAGAAAACCGCACCCATTGATTGTTATTCGAGCTAATAACAATACGATGAAGAGTGAGATCAAGTGCGCTTATCGGATAAATTTCACCAAACCGAACAACATTGGATCGCTGCTGGGATTTTCAGCGAATCGCGTGCTGGAGTCGCGACAATGGCACGAATCGGATGTTCCGATAAATATCATCAACGTAAACATTATTCGCATAGAGTGTAACGTGACCGCGGGTGCGTACAGCAACGACAAGCACGTGCACACGATACACGAGTTTTCACCGAGTGTGCCTCCTGGATATAAGATATCGGAAACGCCGGCACAGATCATTTACCTTCCGATCATCGTACGGAGCATTTCGGACTTGACGCTTTGCGTCGTGGATCAGGACGGTCGATTGATTGATTTTCGTGGAGAGGAGATCACCGTTAGACTGCATGTACGAAGACGACAGCGATAACGTGAGATGCTGGTACTGAACGAAGCTGAGCAGGTGCAACAGACGAGAAACAAAATTAGAGAAACAATCCGATCGCCAAAGAAGAAACTCACCGCGTCGAACGTTGAATTTTTGAAATCATTGAGTTTCGCCGTACGAAATGGCTAATATCTTAAACATTGGAGGTGAACCGATTTTTGACGACAGCGTCGTCAAGATTGAGACACACACGTACATGCGTACGCGTACAATCCGTACGCCAACACAACGTTTGGACATAACGATGAGATAAGAATACCCATACAACAGCAGGATTTATACACGTTGCCGTGCGAGAGCTTCTCTACGTTGAAGGAAGATTGACAATAAAGAGAAAAAATGACGAGTCTGAGACAACGCTTGCGAATAATTGCGTGGCGTTCATGTTTGACGAAATTCGATACGAGCTCAATGGCGTGGAGATTGATCGCAACAGAAACGTTGGAATAACCAGTACCATCAAGAACTATGTATCGTTTACAAATGACAAAGCAAAAATTATGCAAAATGCTGGAAGGGACATTTCTCACCCGGAGGGATATTTCAACTATTGCGTACCGCTCAACACATTGTTGGGCTTTTGCGAGGATTACAAACGCGTGGTTGTTAACGCTCGTCACGAATTAATTTTGATACGAGCGCGCAGCGATAACAATTGCATTGTGGGAAATCCGGCGACGGAGCCGGAAATTGAATTGTTTAAAGTACAGTGGCGAATGCCTCACGTCACATTAAATGAGATCAATAAGCTATCCATGCTACGGGCTTTGGAAAGCGGGCGATATCTTAGTGTTAGTTTCCGTTCGTGGGATCTGTATGAGTACCCTATGTTGCAGAGCACGACCAAGCATTCGTGGGCCGTCAAAACGGCGACTCAGCTGGAGAAGCCGCGGTACTTTGCGCTGCAGACCGGACGCAAGATGTTAGCGTATTCGATGACTGTAACTTGACCAACGTGAAACTTTATCTAAACTCTGAATTTTATCCGTACGATGACTTGAATCTGGATTTTGGCAAAAATCGATACGCCGTCCTTTTCGATATATATGCGCGTTTTCGTAAAGCTTATTACAGATACGACTGCTTCGATACGCTTTGCAACCGTGGTTACATTTCTGACAAAAGGACCTTTTGTTGTCATTGATTGCTCGAGACAAAACAAATCTGTTAAGAGCGCCACCGTGGATGTGCGAATAGAATTTAACTGTAAAAAGAATGTACCAGCAAATTCTACCGCCTATTGTCTCGTCTTGCATGATCGCGTAATCGAATACTGTCCGTTGTCGAACGTAGTGCGCAAAATCATGTAAATTGCAATATCAGCGGATATTGCGATATAAGAGGCACTGATGTACCGCTATAAGCTACAGATTGTTCCGTCGTTTCATCATGATCGTACCAACGTTTATCGATCTGCAAGGATTCACCGTCGGGATGAAATTTGTCGTAAAGGAAGTGGCGGTTCTGAGAAATGGGGACCGTTTTGGCGCATTACATTTTTACATGTCCCATGCCATGGAGTCTCCTCATGAAATCCGACAAGTCGTGCGCTTCCTGGTTGATTGCAAATTACCATGGACTACGATGGGAGGATGGAAACGTACCGTACAGCATGGCGAAACATCTAATTACATCGGCCGTGCTTGGGCGACGAGACGTCGACTCTTGTGTACATTAAGGGATTTCAGAAACGAGAATGGCTGGTGGATCTACTTGAGAATAAAGCGAGAAAAAATCTAAACATTGAGACTTTGGATGCCTATTACGAAGATATCAAATCTTTAAATAATCTAGATGTTACTAATACTGTACGATGTGAAAAACATGTTAAGAATTGCGCGTTACAAAATGTATTAAAAATATTTAACTGGTGATCGCGACATCAGAAATATGTATGATTTTTTAAATAAACTATATATGTATATATAAAAATTTTATTTCCTTTTCCCACATAGTTTGTAGTATAATATAGATATTTTAGTTGTTTTGAAAGATGTAATAGTTGTTTAAAAGATGTTTTAGCTGTTTAATAGCTGTTTAATAGCTGTTTTTAAAGGTGTTTTAGCTGTTTGATAGCTGTTTTGAAAGTTATTTTAGTAGTTTTTAAAGATGTTTAATAGCGGTTATACAGATCAAATCACCGAAAGTCACGTTATTGTTTTCGTGAACATATGTGTCTCGCGGTGCCCTCATCGCAAGACACGTGCAAAACTGCACATCGTAGATTTTTCGGAAGGCGTATCCGTACGGATGCTGAGACCATGGTGAAATTAGATACGATAAACAAAACCAAACAAACGATGTGACAATAGTGAGATGTAGAAGGATGAATTTGAGGGTACGCTCAGTAGTCGAGGACTGGAAGTAAGAGTCGGTTGGCATGCTTAGTCGTGTTCGGACGTCGAAAAAAATTTTTTGGTATTGCGACTGTACTGTTTGTACTGTGATTTTACCAGTAGTGCCGTACATTTGCGCCTTTTGATTCCTATAACGTTCTGTAATATGGATCTCGAAGAATTATTTGATGAAGATATGGATGTTGAAGTGAATGATGAAGAAATGGAAGTTGAATTGAATGAACAAGAAGAAATGGAAGTTGGAGTGAATGAAGATGAAGCAATGATGGTGATGATGATGATGCATTTTTGTCGGAAGATTCGTGTTACGACAGTGAAATGCCTGAGGATGTTCCAGAAAAGATTTTTTAGGGTTTTAAATCAGGCTGAAGTAAATACATTGAATCCGTTGAAAAAGATGTGTTGCACATATTTTACTATACTCCAGGACATGTGAAATTTTGCGCATCGTGCATTGTAAGAATCAGCGGACTATCCTCAATGCTATATGTATATCGTAAACATGACACCAGGCCGTATATACGGATGGACGGTCTCTTCTGTTCGTCGTGTGGAGACCCGTTATATCAAATAATGCCGTGCAATTTGTGCTCAATGTGCACAAGTTCTTTGTGAGATATTTAAATTTTAACTGTTTTAGTGTGTATATATATATATATATATATATATATATATATATATATATGGGGCATTCCATGCCAACTCAACCAATGAATGTCCTCAACCATTTTTTATTTGGCCGAAAATTTTTTGTGTTCTTATACTAAATGAAAGTAGCTTCTATGATTTTTTTTAGATTTTTATCTCTACTCATACTTAAGTTATGGATTTAAAAAAAAATGCAGTTTTTGCAATTTGGAAAATTTCAAATGCCTGTAACTTTAAGAAGAAAAAAGATAATGTAAAAAATAAGGTGATCTTTCTTTTCGTTTTTCACTGAACTTTTCGAAGAAAATATCGAAAAAATGTTTAATGAGCAACATAACCGTTTTTTTTTAGGATTTAAGTAAAAAATGTTTGTTTTTCTCAGTGCGACCGTTTTGATTTTTTTCAAAAAAATCTCACAAATTCTAGACTTAATTTCGAAATTTTTGAGACCTATAAGAAAATGGGATTCCAATAACTTCGATTTTTTAAGGGACTTTTTCTTAATTTTTTTTTCGAAAATAATTTTTTTTAAATAAGAGACTCTACCGATGGCTATCAAAAAATTTGTTAAATTTATAGACAGCAACCCTAAAATTTCAGCTTTTTAAATTATTTTTAATTTTTATTTATTAATTTTATTTTCAAATAAATCTGATTGTTATTTTCACAAATAATATACGTGTTTTTTTCATTAACTATATGATTTAATTGTTACATGCTATCCGTTAAAGTTCCCCCATTTATAATATTCTATTTAAAAAAAGTAATTTAATAATAAAAATAAGTAAAAATGCAATTAAAAATAGAAAATATTCGATTTTCCTCTTTATCTATAGATCGAAATTTTAGGATTGCTGTCTATAAATTTATCAAATTTTTTGATAGCCATCGGTAGAGTCTATCTTATTTAAAAAAAATTATTTTCGAAAAAAAAATTAAGAAAAAGTCCCTTAAAAAATCGAAGTTATTGGAATCCCATTTTCTTATAGGTCTCAAAAATTTCGAAATTAAGTCTAGAATTTGTGAGATTTTTTTGAAAAAAATTAAAACGGTCGCACTGAGAAAAACAAACATTTTTTACTTAAATCTAAAAAAAAAACGGTTATGTTGCTCATTAAACATTTTTTCGATATTTTCTTCGAAAAGTTCAGTGAAAAACGAAAAGAAAGACTACCTTATTTTTTACATTATCTTTTTTCTTCTTAAAGTTACAGGCATTTGAAATTTTCCAAATTGCAAAAACTGCATTTTTTTTTTAAATCCATAACTTAAGTATGAGTAGAATATAAAAAGCTAAAAAAAATCATAGAAGATACTTTCATTTAGTATAAGAACATAAAAAATTTTCGGCCAAATCAAAAAGGTCGAGGACATTCATTGGTTGTGTTGGCATGGAATGCCCATAGATATATTACAATAA
>JASTWK010000676.1:0-95114 GCA_030770225.1 Temnothorax unifasciatus | reverse complement strand
GTAGTGACATGGAGTCCATGTCCGATCGATCATTCTACATATCCTTCAGGATTATGGATTCATCAACCCAGCGTCCATTACCGCCACCTATTCGTCGGTGGAATTTAGGAAAATGGATATCGGACTCTATCAGGAGGCAATTGAATGGAGATGCGCGGAATCCTAGTGACCCGGATTATATGACTGACGTTGGACCGGATCGCTGGATCCACAATTGTATATATGACGCATGCTGCACGGCGGTTCCCGCTTGCGCGCTCCCAGATCAGACAGGGCTTACTGGTGGAGCGGACACATCGCGCAATTAAGAACCGCAGCTATAGCCGCGAGAAGAGACTGGACTCGTGGTAGGGGCAGAGATTTACCGGAGGTGTTGGAAGCCAAAAGAGTCGCATACATCTCTGCGAGTTATAACTTAAAGTGCGAAATCAAGAACGCCAAGTCCACTGCCTGGCAGGAACTGCTGGCTACGTTGAATGAGGATCCATGAGGTCTTCCTTACAGGCTGGTGCTAGTAAACTACGGAAACCCACTCCGGGTCTCACCACCACTCTTGAGCCAGAAATTCTGAACCGCCTTTTGGACGATTTGTTCCCACCTGGTCGGGAATTGTCTCGGGTGGACTTGGGGGACTGCGAGGAGGGGGAGAACTCCTATCACCCCTGAAGAGGTTGGCGATGCTATTGCCGCCAAAAAGTCCAGCAGTACGGCACCTGGCCCGGACGGCTTTAAGGCAACCGCTCTTAAAAAGCTACCGCCATGCATGCTGAGTCGTATAACGTTAGGCTTTACATTTGCATGCAGACTGGAGTTTTTCCAGCAAACTGGAAAGTAGCGGATCTTGTGTTGATCCCCAAGGGAGATGCCCCACCACCCGGGCGAAATGCCTAAAGCACGACCGATATGTCTCTTAAATGAGACCGGTAAGGTCTTTGAGAGAGTGATCGCGAATCGTCTGGCTGCCTATTTGGAGGAGAACCCTAGATACGATCTCTCCCCGAACCAATTCGGCTTTCGCAAATCGCGATCGACCACCGACGCTCTCTTCCTGGTGAAGAGCATTATTACGGAGGCCCGTGAGAACGGCAGAGTGGTGCTCGCTATTTCATTGGATATCAAGAACGCGTTCAATTCCATTAAACACTCGAGCATTAGAACTGCTATTAGGAGCAAGCGTGTTCCGCGATATCTGAGACGCATTCTCGAGGATTTTCTGAGAAATAGGAAGATTAGATACACCTCATCCGACGGCACTCGTTGTTCCAGAGATGTTAACAGGGGAGTCCCGCAGGGATCAGTGCTGGGGCCTCTCTCTGGAACCTCGGTTTTGCTTTCTGATCAAGTTCTCCGCACTTTACTCCCCGGAGATTCTCATGTGGTCTGCTATGCGACGACACTCTCCTTCTCGTCGCTGAAGACGAGTTTGACTCGGCCTGCGCTCTGGCAACAGAATGTCTTGATAGATTAATGATCAACATCCGTCTTCTTGGTCTATCTGTGTCCTGGTCTAAGACGGAAGCTATATTTTTTGGACACTGCCCCCGAAATTCCAACTTTGTATACGAGGGACAAAACATCAAGATATCTAACAGTATGAAGTACCTCGGTGTTTATATAGATAAGAGGTGGGCGTTTAACACCCATGTACAGTACGTCGCGTCCAAAATATCCAAAGTTAATCGTGCCTTGTGCGCAATTCTCCCGAATCTGAGAGGGCCCGTCGAGAATAAGCGTCGCCTCTACTACTCGGTGGTCACTTCCATAGCTTTGTACGCCGCTCCTATTTGGAGTGAAGAGTTTATGGCCTCGGAGAATAAGCAGAGACAGATGCGTCGCGCGCTCGCTCGGCTCTCTGCTCTGAGGACAACCATGGCATATCGTACCGTCTCATATGAGGCGGCCACTCTTTTGGCCCGCGTTCCACCCCTACATTTATACGCGGAATTCCTGAGGCGCACATACTTTCGGCATCGTAACATGAAAGAAAACGGAACTTTCAATGAGATTTCGCTGCTGCGGTACGTTTGGAAGAATGGAATGTGATGCGAGGACTCTGGCGGGATCATGTTTATGCGTGCGGATTTGCCGGGGAAGCGAAACGAGGGAGGCAATTGAAGATTGGCTGGACCGTTATGTCTGGTTTTCTGACGTTCAGAATAACCCAGTTTTTTAACCGGGCACGGATGCTTTGGCACATATCTGTATAGAATACAGAAAGAAGACACTCCGATATGTCGCTATTGCGACGCAGAAGAGGACACTTCGGAACACACGTTGGCGGTGTGTCATTCTGGGCCTTAGAGCGCGGAGAGCTTACCGCCGAAGTGGGACATGACCTCTCCTTGAAGAATATCGTTGCTAAGATATGTTTTTCGAAGGAATGCTGGAACGCGTTCTCGGTTTTCGCTGAACGCGTCCTTCGGCGCAAGGAAGAGGATGAACGGCAGAGGCAGCAACAACAACGGCAGCAGATGGCTTTTGATCCCGGATAGCGGACCGCGTTTTCGCGATACTTTGTTACGGCGTCTTTTGGTCTGATCTGTATTGCGTTTATGTCTTGATGCGTTTGCGTTTGCGTGCGGGGCGGGGTCTTTCTGCCGTTCTTGGGGTGGTCGGGCGCCGGTCGGTTCCGGCTCTCCTCCTCCTGGGGTCCGGTGCGTCGCTTCTGCGACGTTCCCGGATCCCTGGGGGGTGGTCGGCCGGGGGCGGTCGGTGCGCGGTTGTCCTTGGTCGGCTGGGTGGCCCTGCAATTAATAGATATATTTTATTGCGTTTCGCATATTTAGCTATTTTCCTGGGGGCTCCGCTGCGGTGGGTCGTGGCTTCTCTGGGGGTCGGTCATCCGTGGCGGCGCCGCTCACCGCTGTGCTTGCGGGGCTCCGGCCCCACCGCTCCGCGGTGGGTTTTGCCGGATGCTCCGTTGTGGCGGCGGGTCGCGGGTGGTCGTCCCTCTGGGTCTCCTCGGCCTGTGGCGGGACTCCGGGACTTTACTCTGTTTGCGCTCCTCCCCCTTCTCTCTCCTCCCCTTCTGGGGGGCCTGGGGGGGTGGGACGGGCGCGACCGTAATAAAGCCGCTCATAGAGCGGCCCGTGATGCGGACTTTGGGTCCGAATGTCTTCCTGGTGGTGGGTATATGTAACCCTCTATGTTAACGAGTTTTCAACTCGTGGTTTTGTTTCGTGCGGAACCTCTCTCCGGATAGAGGGGTCCTGTTCGTTTGGTGCGTACATGTCCTGTGGCCTTGTACGCTTTCCTTGGGACGTCCGTGGTTCCCTGTGGAATGGCCTCGCAGCCAATGATGATAGGCCTCGATGATATGAATGCCCGCATAACACTATCATGGGGTCTATCTGAGGTGGTCGAATGCTGCACTTGTGCCAGCATTTGACTAGAGGGTTATGTCTGCCGGATTCCGCGGCGTCCCTGTTTAATCCTCGTGTGATTTGTCTTTTGTTTTCGGTTTACGTATTTCGCTCTGCGAGAGGACTGTTGTGACACGTGACGTAATACCTCGAGTCTCCCCGCGTGTTGCAACTGTTGTCCAGCGCTGTATGTTAGGGAGAGGTTTTTTAGTGGGTGCAAGCCCCACATATCCTAGGGGGCCGGCCCCCTGGTAGGTAGAATGCGCGAAGCATTTTTCTCTTCCTCCGAAACAAAAAAAAAAAATTGTCAGTTTGGTTTCAGGAGAGGCAAGTCTTGCGATGATTGTCTGGCCTTTATTAACTTGGAGATTTACAGGTCTTTTTCGAGACAGGTTATGACTGGTGAGTGGTCCGACCTGGGGAGGCCGGAGAAGAAATGTGGAGGAAGTTCGTCTCCTTCTGCGACCAAGTCATGGCGCAGAAGGAGGGCGGACGAAAGGGTGAGGAGGGGGAGAAGCCGCCCCTCCTCACCCAGTCAGTGGGAACGAGGAATCCTCATCCCATTGAGGGAGAGAAATTCAATAGAATCTTCTAGGGAAGAAGGAGAAGAGGACACCCGCGCGGTGGGGGGAGGGCGTTTCCCTCCGACGGGGGAGAGCGTCCCCTATCCACGGAGGCGCGGGGCTCCTCCCATTTTAAGGGGGGAGTGTCATGTTAGGAGGGGAGAGGGGGTGGTACGGGGGCGGATCTAGGTCCGCCTCCCTCCCACCCCGTTTGTGACAAGCAGGTCGGTGGAGGGTGCCGGCGGGGGGATGCGCGGGCGAGCCTCTACGGAGGCTCGCCACTGCTGCTCCCCCCGTCGGCGAGGGTATGGGGTCGGGGCTCCGGACCGATCCTTGAGTCGGTTTTCGGGGTCACGGTCCCCGCCTGCCCCCCTCCCTCTTAGGGAGGGGGGTGCGGGGGGGGAGGACGTCAGCTCCTCCCCTCACCCGTGCCGGGGGCGGGCGAGTGATCGGGCGTGTCATTCGTCCGCTGCGCAAGCAACCCGTGGGGGGGGGCGGGGGTGAGTGGTTGCACTCATCCGTCGCAAATTAGGATTAGTGGGGTGTCGTGGAAGAGTGCGGCACAGTGCGGGGGAGCTGCGGAAGTAATGCTAGCGATTCCCGTGGCTCCCCTTGGGAGCACAGGTAGGGCAACCCAAGGGAGTTTTAGTGGGTAGGCCACGTCGCGCGAGCGGCGTGGAATCCCACACTCCCCCATCCCACCCCGGGGGTGGAGGGTCTTCCCCTACGGGGGCGCTGGGTAAAGCCCGGCGGGCGGGGAGGGGCGCTCCCCGATCGGAACTAAGTTCCGTGACTGGTTGCTCCCAACGGGCTTAACTCGGTCTGGGTTAAGTGCCCTCTGTCCGCGGCGGTGAGGATTTCTACCTCTGGTAAATTCAAGATTGGATGGACCATTGCACGGGTCGAGCTTTAGAAGCCAGACCCGTGCAGTGTTACGGTGCTGGCGCTTTGGTCACGTTCGGACCACGTGCAACTACCCCGAGGATCGGACCGGCGCTTGTTTCAGATGTGGCGAGCGTGGTCATCAGATTGGCACCTGTGGTGCGGACCCTTGCTGCGTTATTTGCAGGGGCGCTGGTAGACCCAGTGATCACCGTCTGGGTTCATTGAGTGGATGTATGAGCTTGGACTCGACACGTGGACGACGGAGGGATTCTTCGGCGGGTGGTCGTGAAACAACGCAGAGATGACACTTTGCCTTCAAATAAATCTTAATAGGTTATATCCCTTATAATGCCATTGTTTTACAATATGCTGATGATATTGCCATCCTCTTCTCGGACACCAGTCTCGATAGAGTCATCTCGGACTTGAGGAGATCTTTTGAGCAGCTTGCCTTTTGGCTGGAAGGTTTAGATCTGTCTATTTTATTACCCAAGACACAATTTATTATTTTCCATCGCAAGAAGCAGAATATACCTGACCAGCTTGATTTGGCTTGTGGATCTGTTCCTCTTAGCAAACATATTAGATATCTTGGGTTGATCATGGACGTTGGACTTAGATGGTGGGATCACATTAATCTTTAAATACCAGATCCAAGATTTACCTGAATATTCTCAAGTGGCTTTCTGGTAGATGCCGTGGAATTAGTTCTGCCCTAGCATTAAATTATATCAATGCCACCATCGGGGCTATCCTTGAGTGGGGAGCCATGTGGTTTATGAGCGCAGCGCAAACATATCGTTCCTCTATTGATCGTATTTTATGCTCCTTATATAAGATTGCGTTAAATATCCCTAAATCCTCATCTAACCGCGTGTGTTGGGCTTTCAGTGGGCAGAAATCATTTATGAGGAGGGTTGTTACTAAATGTGATGGATTCATTGCTAAGTCTATTCAGCTACGTAACAATAAGCTGATTAATAAAATAGATAACTTTCACGAATTGGTGAAGAATCAACGTATTGCTCCTAGAAATATTCTCTTCTTAATCTCTAGATGGTCTATGGTACTTTCTTTTAGGAATCATTTATATACTTGGTATGCGCACCCTCAGTACTCTTATTCATTTCAATCATGTTCAATTTTACCCTTGATTGATACCGATACTGGTTACCTTGTGAAGGAACATGGTAACCCTAATCTTGCGTTTACTAATCTTGTTTCTTTTAATAGAGTATATTCTTCTGAGATAAACATTTACACGGATGGATCTAAGAACGATGCGCTAGTGGGTTGTGCAGTTTTCGTCTGTGCGCGAGCGTAGGTAGGATCGGAAGAGAGGTGCGATGAAGAGGGCTTGATTTTAAAGAAACGTTATATGATCTATATACAGTCTATTTACACAGTTAATTTACAAATATTCCAGGCGATAGTGAACAACGAGTTAAATCGCCGAAAATCGAGGGCTTCTTCCGCGAGCCACGGATCGCACCGTCGTCGCAGACTTTACGCGAGCGCGTCAAGTCTTCTCGAATCGCACGAAATAGCAGCTTAGGCGCGTTAGAAGCGAGTGAGTTTAAATTCGTATTAACGTGCACGGCGAGACTTCAGTCGAATGCGAGTCCGCGTGCGAGGGTCCGGGGTTTTATTTCCGCGACTGCCGAATTTTCTCGAATCCTCCGGACCCCCGGTAACGAGCCGAAATTTTGGCTAGGCCAATCAGCTGTCGACAGTGCGAGGAGTTCGTATTAACGAACGTCGAGCTGAACTCGAGTTCGGCGACCGACCATGTGTTCGGTATTATTGCTCGCTCGCTTTGTCTCGGGGTATGCCTCACGTCCCGAGACAAAGGAGCGGGTTCGTATTGACAACAATTAGACTCTGTTCTTCTGCCCTTCGCGTTACCAGGAAACATGCGACTATTTCGTCGAACGAAGCTATTCCTTTATAGAATTTCGCCGGCTTTACTCCAAAAGGCAGAAAAACAGAGAATACTTTGAAATAGCGAAGTTCTTAGCTACGCGGTATGAATCTCCCGATGCTGGTTTTTGTTCGATCGCGAACATCGTCCCTTCCTTGAATATTACTAGGATGTTTAAGTTGAATCAATATTCCAGCTCTTTTTCGGCGGAGGCGTTTGCCATTTCTAAAGCATTGGACTTAATTTGGGAATTTTCATGGGACAACATAAATATTTGCACGGACTCCTTAAGCGTCCTCATGGCCTTGAGAAGTCCGAATCCCTTCAACTTTTGTAAACTTTGTCCCTTAATGGCAGATATTAAAATTAAGTTGAATTATATATATGCTTTTATTAACAAAAAATATATAAGATTTACGTGGTGCCCTGCCCACATTGGTATTATTGGGAATGAGAGAGCGGACTCCGCGGCTAGGACTGCCTCAATTAGCGTGGAGCTTTTAACCCTTTGCGGCATAGCGGGGTAGAATCTATCCCACCTAGATTACCACCATTTATTCCGTTTTTAAGCCAGTTTTTAATCGAGTTTTTCGGGTTTTTTGTAATTTCAATATCGTAACATGTCAGAGAATCTAAAATTACACGCAATTGGTGAATATTGTCACCGAATTTGTTGATATCAATAAACAAATGCTAAAAAATATCACTTTTTAAGCGAAAAATTCATTATTAGGAAAAGTATTTACCGAATTCATGTATAATATCATACATAGGGGTTTTTGGGGTCGCTAATCACGAATATGACCTCAGATTTTCAAAATTCAAAATGGCGGATTTAATATGGCGGACCGAATTTGTAAAAAGTTTCTTGATCAAGCTGGTCACTCGGGGGTTTTCGGGGTCGCTGATCACGAATATGACCTCAGATTTTCAAAATTCAAAATGGCGGATCCAATATGGCGGACCGAATTCGTAAAAAACTTTTTGCTCAAGCTGAAATTTGTTACTCGGGGGTTAAACTTTTTACGAATTCGGTCCGCCATATTGGATTCGCCATTTTGAATTTTGAAAATCTGAGGTCATATTCGTGATCAGCGACCCCGAAAACGCCCGAGTGACAAATTTCAACTTGAGCAAGAAACTTTTTACAAATTCGGTCTGCCATATTGGATCCGCCATTTTAAATTTTGAAAATCTGAGGTCATATTCGTGATCAGCGACCCCGAAAACCCCCGAGTGACAAATTTCAACTTAAGCAAGAAACTTTTTACGAATTCGGTCTGCCATATTGGATTCGCCATTTTGAATTTTGAAAATCTGAGGTCATATTCGTGATCAGCCCGAAAACCCCCGAGTAACAAATTTCAGCTGTTTTCCGTGTAAAGAAAAATGTATGTTTCAAAGGGTTAAAGAATAAAATCTCACACAGGGATGTTACTGCTTCACTGTTGGATTCTTCTAAGGTAATTGATTCTGAGTTCTTGGAGAGGATTAATATCGAATCTGGAAAATTTTACATGGTAAGCTTTTTTAAAACTGGAATTAATGTCTCTTACTTATCTAAGTTTCGTATTGACAGACACTGGATGGGTGTCATATCTCGTATTATTGTCGGCTACCCGTATACTAATGCCACTAAGTTTAAATTCGGTTTATGCGATTTACCTGATTGTAATTGTGGCTGCGATTTCCAGGATATTGAACATTTATTTTGGTCATGCGTCTTATATAATAAGGAAAGAAAAGATTTCACTAATAATTTATTTAATCTTAACCTCTTTGCTCCTTTTTCAGTACCGTATTTGTTTAATAACTTTAATAGAAAAATATTAAAAGTAATAATAACTTTTTGAGCGATTGTACGTTTGATTTATGAGCTCTGATTGTTATGGAGCTACTCTACTTTATCATGCATGAGAGAGGATTGAGTTGTTTGGAAATGTCGCAAGAGGGCGACTCTTTCCCCGGAGAGTCCCCCAATCATTCTTGCTGAGAAAGCGTGGTACTGCGGCTCCTCGGAGCCAAAAATCCATACGGGGCTTGAAGTTGAAGAAGGATAGCGGACGGCTCAATCTCGCGCTCCCTGGTTAAGTTGTGCCCTTTACCGATGGGCACACTACCGCGGGTGACCGCTTCTGATTACTAAAAATTACAACACGTTGTATTTTTGGTGGGCGGGATGTTTGGAGCTCACGCGTGTAAATAGATTCGTTTGATTAGTCCATAAATTGTTGTCGTCATACGTTAGTAATTAGCTTTCGCGTGTACATATTGTCGCATAAGTCGCTCTGTTATTGGCATTAGTATAAGTATCGCGGTCGGTAATCGCGATTTCTTGATTGGTGACTCGCGCGAAACGTCGCGGATCGCGATCGTGATCAATTATCGATACTCGCGCGACTCACGTGACTCGTGCTGCCCACCCGCGGGTGGTAGCGCTAGTAATTTGGAGGAAGTACTCGCTCGCGCTGTACTCACAGGTGCGCGATCCGGAAGAGAGGCCGGAGAGCTCTCGAAATCACTCATCGTCCGAACGTGGTCGGAGTAACCCACACTCTCCGACACCATCAAGTCAGCTCATCGTCAAACTGGCGTAGAGAACAATCGCTCACGGTTCTCGAGAAAACTCGACAAAATCGCGCGAGTGCTCGCATCTCGGAATCCGACGGGTGCTTTTCTCGCCTGCCTGCCTGCCTGCCCGATTGCACGTTTGCCTTGCCTGCTGCACGCTTGCTTCCGTTCTCCACCGCTACCAGAGAGGACAGGACACCACGAGGCTACCACGAAAGCATCGGGCAACGGAACGGTGAGTCGCCTTCGCTCATTCACTTTATTCGCTTTTCGTGAGGGAACGGTTCCTCTGGTTCTTTCCTTCGTGTTATAGAAAATTCGCAAATCCGAGGATCGCTTCATACCGTTCCGAGCAGAGGTAAACTTATGTCATCAGTTAAACACAGCATAAAAAATTTCGTACTATTTGAAAAATATTATGGGATAGTAAATAATTTAAATATTACCGTGCAATATGTTGGAAATATTTCGAAATATTTCAATGTTATGTGGAATTTTTTATCAATACTTATACAATATTTTATAATCTGTCTGACTTACGTTAAAGTACATAATATTACATGCTGATATTTCTTAAATATTTTGAGATTCGGCACCGTATAAGTCGTCCTTCGTGATATCATAAAATGTCTGAATATTATAGATGCATCTTGGAAATGATATCTGGCTACCTGTACATTTATATGGCACTGCGGTTGTTTCGTGCAAAACAGCCTCAAAATTCGTGAAGTATATGGCAATAGCTATTTTTGGAATTAGAACTCTGAAAAATTCGTCAATATCCGGAAAGGTGTCGAATAGAAATATTAAATCAAAACAGTAGAAATATATCGGGCTAACTAGGCCGGGTGCTCCGAGAAAGGAGCGGGGCGGGGGGGACTTGAGGGCAAGGGGGTGTTGGGGAAAGGGGTTTCGGCAAGCGTGTCGGTTCGCGAGCATGTTGTTTATTAAATATTGATAAACATATCGTTGACAAGGGGTACCGCCGCCGTTCGGCCGAGGGGAGGGGGTAGGTGATCGCGTTCTAGGTCGAGGGATCTGAGGGGGGGGGGTAGGTGTCCGCGATTTCGGCGCGGGGTATTACAAAGGCTAACGGGCGCCGTTCGGCTGCTGGAATTTTATCGGTGAATATAAACAAAATAGCTAGTCTCTGCAATGATCTCACCCTTCTAGAATATGCGAGCCGCCATTCGGTTACGACGTCTCACACTACAAAAACGAGCGCCGATGGTCCGACGACGGTTTAAAGATAAAATAGCCGAGGTAAACAATGGATAAAATTTGTCACCGATGACGATTTAACCGTTGCGGAGTCCTCATGTTTTTTTCTAGGAAGAGCCGCTGCCGATTACGATTTAACCATCGCGGGCGGTATTCGGTTATGGCGCGGCATATTACAAAAAGCGAGCGCCGATGTCCGGCTGCTGGAATGTATAAACAAAATATGTCTAACGACAATTATACAAACGCATAGCATCCATTGTCGCCAGGATGATTATGGATCCGGGCCATTCCGCGTAAACCGGATCAGTCACCTCTCAGAAATGAATCAAATTTTGCATATCGGTAGTTTCTGACAAAATAAAATATGGTGTCAAATATATTTTTTTAATTGCAAATTTTTTTTATTTATAAATAATGAAAAATTTACTGACTTTTTAGTTAATAATTGCATAGCTTTTTTTTTAAGTGCAATACAAAAATTTTTTAAATAAAAGGTGTCACAAAAAAACTATATTTTATAATAAAATTATTTACAACATAAAAAACAATTATTTTGTACTATTTATTAAACAAATTCTTTTTCAATAATTTTTTTAACTGTAGTAGTGTATATAGGGGAGTTCTAACTAGGGAGCTCCGAAAGGGGGTGAGGGAGGGGGGGTATCGGATTTCGCGGGGGGTGAGGGGAAGGGAGGAGGGGGCGGGGTATCAGGTTACACAAGGGTATCGGATTTCGCAGGGGAGGGGTAAGGGGGAGGGGGAAGGGCGGGATATCGGGTTACACAGGGGTATCGGATTTCGCAAGGGGTGAGGAGGGGGAGGGGGCGGGATATCGGATTTCAAGGATATCGAGTTACACAAGGATATCGGATTACGCGGGGAAGGGGGGAGGGGGAGGGTGACCTTGGCATACCAAGTGTATGACTTACCGAGGATGACTCACCCCGGGATGACTCACCGGGGGATGACTCTCCGGGAGATGACTCACCGAGATGACTCACCCGCGTTTGCGTTCGCGGTCGCGGTCGCGTCGCGGGTAGGGATGGGCGATATAGCCTGGTAATATCGATATATCGTATCGATACGTATCGTTAGCCGTAGTATTGATACACCTAATTATCAATCAAAAAAGTATCAAAATTACCAATATCGATACAAAAAATCGAGTTTTATAAAACTCAGGTTTCAAAGTAAAAGTATATAATACAAAACAGTAATATCCATTAATCGAGTTTTTCTTAAGAATCTTAAGTAGATAAGCTAGTGTAGGAACTATATAGTAACAGACAATTAAGCGTTGCTATCGGCCTAGTGAGTTTGCCTAATTGGTTGAGGTTGCTGTGGTCTGTAGTTTCTACACTAATTATATCCAAAACGACTGGATTAATAAACATATATGTTTTAAAAAGAAAAGAGGTAAAATAAGAAATACAACTTTCTTGATTGCAATAAACATATATATTATAAGGATATTTTATATATAAAGGATATTTCATGTATGCATATTATATTATTATTAAAATAACATATTATTGAAAGACATATTATTAACGTAACATAAGGATATTTCACAAATATAAGCATGTTTCGCAAATATAATGTTTCACAAATGCCAATCCTCGATCGACAGCGAATTTAAAAATAATAATTGTTGCAAATGTTGCCCAGTTAGCCGATTTCTTAAATCATTTATAATATTTCCTGCTCGAGAAAACAAACGTTCGGACGGAACAGACGTTGCTATAATTGTTAAATAACGCTTGGCTAGTTTCGCTAATGGAGAGTGTGGATGACTTTGCCAGTATTTTAACGGACATTCAGTAATATTAATGGGTACCTGATTAAGATAATATCTAAACTCTTCGGGCATTTCATTGTTCGCAGTATTAGAAGAAATATATTGTTTAGATTTTTGTATTAATGTTTCATGATAAGACCAAAAAACATCGTTTTTATTTGCAGATTGATACTCAAAATTATTTTCCTGCTGTTTATGTACATTTTCTTTATTCGCAATATTTAAAATATTTGTTATTTTGTTTATTGTATGACAACATGCAATTTCATCTAAAAAGTGAATTTTTTTAAATCTGGGATCCAGAATAGTAGCAATCGCAATAAGAGATTTTTCTTCGATATTTTTAAATCGTGCCTGCAATTCTTGTGTCAAAACTTTTTTCATGTGACACCCTACTTCACTGGTAGGTTTGCATGATTCTAGCTGATTTGCTAATGTATGTATTATTGGTATAACTTGACTACCAGTAACGTACATTTCACCACAAAATATAGTTGTTGCTGTTTTAAATGGTTTTAACAATTCCATGAACTCTTTTATAGTTTGCAATTCCAATGCAGATAACATTGATGGAGCTGTAGGATGTTGTAAAAGAATAAGTCCAATTTTATCTGATAATTGGATAAATCGTTCAAGCATGTCAAAAGTGGAATTCCACCGCGTTTCAACACTTTGAATTAATGTTAAGTGGGAATGTTCTCGCAACAAATCCGAAAGAAGAACACTCTTTTTAAAGAAAGTTACAATAGATTTAACTTTTTTGCACAATGCACTGACAATTTTATCTTGTTCTATGATTTTAGCGAGGACCAAATTTAATGTATGCGCGTAACAACCTAAAGATTTTTCTTCTCCAAAACCATCAATTATAGCTTTTTTGATGTTAGACGCATTATCAGAAACGACAACAACTATACTTTGTAATGAAATGCTCCATTTTTCAACTATTTCGAGCAGCCACTCTTTTAAATTATCGGATGTGTGCCTATCATTTAATTCGGTGACGCCTATCATAATAGTTTTTTGATTACAATTTATGTGATAGTATGCAGTTACTCCGAGGTAACTCTTTGTATGTGAGTCTGTCCAAATATCTGTCGTAAGCGCTACGTCGTCTACATTTGACAATTCCTCTTTTATTAAATTTGATAAATAAACATATTTTTCTTCAATTAGCGAAGTTATTACTTTTCTACTTGGAACGATGTATAACGGACTCACACATTTCATAAAGGTCTGGAACCCTTGTTTCTCCACTGTAGACAAAGGCATATTGTCCTTTGCGATCATAAATATAAGTTTGTTTGTGATGTCCGAAGCTTTAGATCCTCCATCTGAAAAGCAATTAAACAGTTATTTTTTAATATAAAGATATGAAAGTAGTAATTAAAGAGATACTAATCAAACTATCACAACTACATTTACGTTAAAAGATTTTAGCAGAATTAATATCAAAACAACTAATTTAAGATGCAAAACACAATATAATTCAAGTGATATCTTCTTTTTATATAAGATATACTTGGTATAAAATAGTAAAGCTTACATACCTAGGAATGACTTTTGTTTCAAAAATGCGTCTTCCAGTTTCGGTTGTTTGATTTTGCGTTGTTTAAGGTAGCATAATTTTGATGAATTCACACGTACAGATGATTTCGAACTTGTCGACGCTGCCGGAAATAATGTTATTTGTTCATCATCGTCTTCTTCTTCTTCTTCATGTGCAATATCTTCACTTGGCTATTAATAAAATAATTTTCGTATTATAATAAAATTATCATGCTAAAACTTTCAAATATTTAAGAGTACTTTTTTTTAAATTTAATTTCCCATTTTATTTCCCATTTCTAATCCCTCTATATAAATTATCTTAACATATTTTATATTTTATAAAAATTTAGAAATATTACTATTTCTTTCCGTTTTTTGGGCTCGTCAGAAGACTCAGAAGTGTTTACCATCTTATCATAAAGGTCTGGATGCTTTCGTTGTAAATGATATCGTAAATTAGTCGTGTTTCCACAGGTTTTTATGAATTGTGGGCACACTCTGCATTTTGCGCCTTCTGAGCCTTTTATAAAATGCTTCCAGAGAGTACTCTTTGGTGGCACTAAAACACAAAATATAGTAATTAATAAAATAAAATAAAATAAGTATTAAAATACAATTTTAAATCTAAAAAGTCTAAGGATAAGTTGAATTGGATAAAATTATTTTAATAAAGGAATAATGGAAATGGATGCATACTCTTTTTAGGGATAATATACACAACAAATGTGAAGGATGTGTTCTGATGAAGAAATGAAAATCAAAACTTCTGATCTTCTTACCAAACCAAACCAATACTGAAAAAGCAAAACAAATACATTAAACACATGCAAATAATTTATGAGTCTTTCTTTTTAATAATAACTATGAGAAACATATAAGAAATTTAGGGCCATTGGGCCGGTATTGATAGGAGAGTCTCTGAAATTTGCTTCTTTTTACAGGAAGAGCAGATATATTTTAGGATGCGTAAATTTCAGTTTTAGCATGAATAAAAAATACAACCTTCCTTAACCTACATGGAAGTGAACAGATCTTTTGATATTGTTAAAAGAAAACAGTTTCCACGTGATTTTATCAGGACTCTCTCTAAATGGCGTTTTTCTGCACTTTAGCGTAGACAAATTTAAGATAAAAATGAACTTACGGTAATTCAGTGGTGTCTTGTCTTCTAATTCGCAGCGGTGATTGTTGTAATGAGGCTGTAGTTCACTTATACGTTGTTTTATGGGCCTTATGGCTCCAACAGCGGCAACAGCCAACACGATGTATGTAATTATATACATACGATGCAACAAGCAGCAACAGGCCTAAACAGGCAGCAGCAATACGTGACACGCGACCGGCGACGCACGATAATGGCTCCTGGCTCCTGCGCACAGAACGCGGAAACGCATGTCGCGCGGCAAGAGAAGCGACGCGGTAGCCAATAAACTTCTGATTGGTTCCTACGATTGAGCGGCATATTGATTGGTTACCACGTCGCTTTTTGCCGCGCGGCAAGAGTTTCCACGTTTTGCACGTTTCCGCGTTTCCGAAACAAATGTGTATCGAACATCGATATAAGCGAATTTTATATCGATATACTAAAATATCGGTACCTGAATTATCGATGTTTTATATCGATATTTTAGATCAATAATATCGATATTACGAATATCGATACTGTATCGCCCATCCCTAGTCGCGGGTCCACGGGTCCGCGCGGAGGGGGGTCCGCGGTCGCGCCGCGTTCGCGCCGCGGGTCCGCGTGGGGGGGTCCGCGTTCGTGGTCGCGTGGGAAATCCTACCTTAGCAGAGCGGTGAAAAGGAGTCTTCGCTATGCGTCGCGCGGCGCTACGCTGTTCGCGTAGGCAATCATCGCCTCGTCCACGAGGAGAGATCGGTCCCCCGTCAGGCGGAACAGGTCCTCCCGCGCGCGGCCGGGCGCGGATAGCGTGCCAAAAAACGGAAGCCGGGCCGCGGGAGCAGCGCCTTCAAACGCCTCTATAGCGTCTTCAAACTGGGGAACATCGGGCCTCCCCAAAATTTCACTGTCTTCTATGTTTTTAGGTACAAAAGGTTCGCGCGGAGACATCACAAAAAAAACTTATAATCAAAATCAACAAAAAACAAAAAACAATCAGAAGCGCAACAAAGGCTAATTGAGTCGCTAATCCATAAAAAAATGTATCTTAACGAAACACGTTTAAGCATGTTCACGGCTACGGCGAGACTGAATGCAATGACGGAGAATGCAGAACGGAGAAGTCGCCAGAGAAAAATATAATGGCGGTGTATAAAACTGATAGTCGCAATACTTCTCGCATTACAAAGGCGAGCGTTGACGTCCGCCAGAACATCGGCGCCTCGCTTCTATGTTACGGTATGCGATATTTGATTGTAAAAATCATGCAGCCGGAGTTTTGGCGGACGTCGTATATACGGCTCGAAATGGAAATGCGCGCGAAGAAAATATATAGTATGATTTATACTTAAAAACAATCTACGCAGTACGTAAAAAAAACAAAGGAAGAAATTATGTCACCGGAACGATGATCGACCCGATAACGCTTCGAACCTGTCGGAACATATTCGTCGTAAACAAATTTTTTTCTTTGAGAAGAGGGCTGTTATCGCGTAGACTAAACAATATCACACTATTTTTTTACAACGCAGTACTTAAAAGACAAAGGAAGAAATGACGTCATCGGGGATGATGATCGACTCAATAACGCATCGAACCTCTGGAAACATGTTCGTCGTAAACAAATTTCTCTGGGAAAAGGGGGTGTTATCGCGTAGACTAAACAATCTATCTACGCAGTACCTGAGACAAAGGAAAAGGTTTTTCAAAAAATCAGTTGGAGCGAGAGAGAGAGCAAAGGGTATATAACAAGGGATGAAGCGCGTCGAGCCGCAGTGGTAAGATTTGAGAGCTATACATTAATCGAAAAGTATCGCGGTTTATTTTATGGTTAAACACGTTATTACGTGCAAGTGCTCTGTAAAAAAGAGAATCTTTTATCGCTCAGTCGCAAAGATGTTCGTCCTGCTGTCGAGACCTTCGGACATTCGCGATTTTAGCGAACAGCTGCAATTCGTACCGAAATCGTTTTGTTGCAAATGTGCGGCGATCACGTCCACTACGTGTGGGACAGGCTTCCGGAGCATATAAAGGCGGATCTGGAGGTTCAGACCTATCGTCGCTGTGACGAACATTGGAATCAACTGTGGCAGGAAACGCACATCGACGGTCCCGCTCCGATGATTAAGAATTGCGGCGAATGCCAACGAAAAAACCATTAGCTTTCGCGACGTGAACATTTTTTTATAACAGTAAACAAGAAGAAACGGTGCTTGTATTTGTGCGAAAGTGATCAAACATGGATCAATTCGAGCAAACAGAACGCGATCTATTGGAACTGTCCGACCAAATAGCTACCTTGGGTGAATTTTTCACATGGGCGCTGCAATGCCCGGAATTTGTCGAGCAGCTCGAGACTACGCTGTAGTGCCAAACGTTCGCGATCGCTCTCGATCGGAAAGAGGCAATCGTTGGTTCCTAGAATCGCGCGACTCGAGGGTGTGAAGACGCGACTGGAAAGACAATTTATTCGGTGGCGATTATGCGAACGCCGGTAACAGTGGCGACACGCGCGCGACAGAACTCGTATGGCGAGAAATCGATGTCGCGTTTAAAACGCAGATAATGACCAGCGCGGTAATTAATACGGACCATATAGAACCGCGACAGTTTCTGGAAGACGCCTGCAGCGTAGTGTGCAAGCGAATGCGAGACATTTTAAAAACACATAACTGTGTCAAAGTGAACACCGCGTTCAACGGGGAGTTTGTGGCGGGTGATAAACGTGCCAATAAGAGTCTGTGTACAAGTAACAAAGAACTCTCCCGTGTGGAAATTCAGATCCGGAAAAGGATCGGGGCAAGCCAGTTTTCCTATTTACTATCCAAATTCTATCTAGTAAAACTAGTCAGCACCTCGTGCTATGTGTAACTTTGCGCTATCTAGCTTTTGGACATGGGAAACTATCCAAGCACTAGATCGTAATCGGCTACCAATTCTAGCTATATATCGTTCCTAGAAACTATCTAGTTAGCTGCTAAGCCAGAACTACATCCCAAGGCTTGTAAATATGAATTAACAATCACAATTAACTGAAGTGAGGATTGTCCTGGATGAAAATAGGAGGTTCTCAATGAATCGGGACAAATTCGAATTTGAACGATTTTGAATAACGTACGACAAAATATCCTAATTAGAAAAGAAAAACGATTATCCATAATGTTATGAGTAAGGTTACACATAAGAGGTTATGCTGTGTGTACATGTCCACAAATCCCGAATCGCAGAGATCAGTTCTAATTATAAAACAAAAATTATCGCTATAAAATAAAAACGCTCACGTTTATCGAAGATTGACGAGTATTCAGTATTCAGCACGATAGCGATTACAAAAATTACTCAGCTGTCGCCAAAAATGCTGCACATCGGATGTCACAAAGCAAACGATAATGGCGCCCTCACTATGCGATATACATATATTATATAGCACAGGTACTGACTAGTTTTCATTAACTAGAATTTGGATAGTAAAACTTAAATAGAAAAACTGGTTTGCCCCGATTCTTTTCCGGATCTGAATTTCCATGCGGGATACAACCATTTACTTCGAATAGATTGCGGCTAGTGCCTATCCAGAAGTACTGGATAGCGAAGACTGAACATAACCTCTACGACGAACCATTTCAATCTAAATAGATTACGTCTAGCGCCTGTCCAAAAATATTAGATAGCGAAAACTGGACAGACACTAGAATGAAACCAGTTCTTTTCGAGTGAATTTCCACACGGGCTGTCGTACATCACACTTGCGCGAGTGGTACGAGCGGCACGTTATCGAGCCCACATTAGCGTTTCTCGGGGAGTTCCAGGAACGCGACAGTGGGTGGGCGTTAACGCGAATTCTCAATTTGACGGTGAACGTCAACAGGTACAATCCTTTGCGCGCGGGGTGTCACTTAAAATTGCCTCGAGACATTAAATTGAAGAGAGCGGTGATCAATGTGCGATCAATGAACAATGCGTGTTTTGCGTGGGCAGTGACGGCTGCTCTGCATCCAGCCGAAAGAAATTCAGATCTGGAATCATCATACCCGCATTATTCAACGGTACTGAATTTACGTGACATTGAGTTTCCAATGACGTTGAGTCAGATTAAACAATTCGAACGACTCAACGACGTGTCGATCAACGTGTATACCATCGAGGGACAGTCGAACATTCTTCCAATAAGGCTTACCGGCCGCACGAGTGACAAACACGTGAATCTATTGTACGTGCAGGACCCACGGGACAACAATGTTTGACATTTTACGTGGATTAAACATCTATCCCGCCTCGTAAGCTCACAATTGAGCAAGCATCATGGTCAGAAGTACATTTGTGATCGGTGTCTATACTTCTTTTAATAATATATAGAATATTTTATATTTAACGTATAAAAAAAATTTACAATAATTATGTTTCTTTTTTTTTGCAGATGTCTTCACTACTTTAGTTCGAGCGACAAGTTGCAGTCTCACACGGCAGACTGCCGAGAGGTAAACGACTGCGCTATCAGACTGCCGAGCGAGGACAACAAGTGGCTGAACTTCAAAAACCACAGCAGGAAAAAGCGATTTCCCTTCGTAGTGTATGCCGATCTGGAGTGCGTGCTGAAAAAGACACAACCGGAGACGGAACACGCGTCATATGCCTATCAACATCATCGAGTATGTAGTATAGGATACTACGTACAGTGCTCGTACGATGAAACGTTATCAGCGTATCGATTTCGTCGCGATAATGACAGCGTCGCGTGGTTCGTCGAGAAACTCAACGGATTGGCGCATCGCGTAAAGAACATCTTGTCCGACATTGTATGCATGGTAGACCTAACGCGAGACGAGTAGGAGACATTTCACAGCGCGGCGCTGTGTCACATTTGCGAAAAACCGTTCGCGCCGGATGACAATCGTGTACGGGATCATTGCCACGGGCGTTATAGAGATCCAGCACATTTGACGTGCAATCTGAATTACAAGGATTCTCACTTTATTCCAGTCATTTTTCACAATCTATCGGGCTGTTACGTCCTGTGGACTTCGCGATTTCATTCTTTCATAAAAACCTTTCGTAAGATGTTTTTCCTACGGAATTGTTTTCGGGATGACGAAAACCGAATAATATTTGTCGATCGGCGGGCAGGTTGCTGATAATAATGAATCACTATTTTTTCAAACAGGAAAATCAAACAATAAGTATATTAATTGTAAAACCTGAGCCGCCGGTCAATAGCCGGTTAATAACCGGTCAGACCGTCATTCCCGAGGAAAATTCGTGAAAAACACTTGACGCCAGACAATAACAGATAAGAAGGAGACAATAGAAATTTCGAAATCTAGCGTCTCGATCACGAGAAATTGTGAAACCCGCACCGCCGAAAATTCGTGAAAAACACTTGACGCTGGATGATAACAGATAGAGACGAGACAATAGAATTTTCGAGATTTAGGGTGCGTTCGGGGAGACGCTATTAGCGCTATATCGTACTACAAGCTGTTCGCGGAGCTGGATGGTAGCGCTACCAAATGCTATCATGACGTCACTAAGGATAGCGTGTGACGTCATAACTGCGCGCTACTAACGCTATTTCTTCCGAGGTAGTGCATGGGTAGCGTTAGCGTTTGCGGACTTTGCGAACGTTCAGGGAGACGCTATCAGCGCATCTGGAACTGTTTGGGGACGTGTGCTCACGTGAAGGTTATGTGTGCACGTTGTAAACAGTGAACGTGTTCAGACAGATAAATCGCGAGAATTAATTTATAGAATAACAGAAATTTCGAAATTAACGAGTCGTTTATATTCCGAAGTGAAGAGGTTAACGTTTGAATTTTCAACATTGGTATTAATATTCATCAGAGAATCTCCGTTCATTTTTGTTATATTAATGTTGTTGTAGGACTTGACGCAGAACTATAAATTGTAGAAAGTACTCTAGATTATACGAACGTATTTTTAACTCTTCATACAAAATACAAACGATTCCATATAAAAACTTTTATTAATTAATCTATTTCGGCTATATAATGCATCATGGTGTGAAAATAAATAATTAATTACAATTAAACAAATGACTCACAAACCTTTTCAATTGCACTTCAAAAGTCTTCGTACGAAATACAAACGATTTCATATATAGAGATTCTTTAAAAAAACGTTTATTTCCGGCAAAGTACATATGAATAGTGAATTAATTGTTGTGATTATTTATTTGAAAAAAAAGCTGTGCGTGTGCACACGTAAGTCCCTTGCACAATGCCAGGCAACAGGCAATAAAAACAGGAAATAACCAAAAACTCGTTAATTACAATCTAAAAATTTATCTTAAAATGTTATTCCTGACAAAATCTAGGCTTAATATTGTAATTAAGCCTAGTATATATAAGTCTTACATAGTTTACATTATAAACTATGTAAGACTTATATATACTAGGCTTAATTACAATATTAGGCCTAGATTTTGTAAATCTAAATACTGCATGTAAATTACTTAGACTAGGTATTGCTTAGATATATATAGATTATAAAAACTGTAATAAAAGTTATATATAGCTTAATGAACAAAATTCATATACACTAATTTTTTCATTGTATTAAAAGTATAAATTAATTTTATATAGCATATAATTAAATGGAACCGAATATGAATATATCATTAAAAAATATATTTAATTATATTTCTCATTTTATATATAAAAACAATGTCACTCAATTGGACAATAAGTTTTACTAGAAACGTCGCTTAATGTTAATAAATAAAACATATAAAAATAATCTAACCTGCTTATTTCTAATATTCAGGAGAACGGTTTTTTGTGGATCATATATATTAAAAATATATATTAAAAATTCCTTAGGAGGTTGCTGCTTGTCTGCGAGATATTCAGCAATACCTCTAACACATTACACATTAAGGGTGTGTTGCATAGATGTATAGGGCATAATTTTCAAAGCGCTGCCAAGTGGATAAAAATTTGTGAGAATGTTCTTTTAGTCTTCCTGATGTGCTACAAAAAAGTAGAAACGAATCCACTAAACGGTTGCTGAGATATAACGATTTTAATTCACTGATTTTAACAAAATCGGTGAATTAAAATCGTTATATCTCAGCAACCGTTTAGTGGATTCGTTTCTACTTTTTTGTAGCACATCAGGAAGACTAAAAGAACATTCTCACAAATTTTTATCCACTTGGCAGCGCTTTGAAAATTATGCCCTATACATCTATGTGATACACCCTTAAAGAGTCGGATCCAGAAGTGCTCCGCAAACATGAGTTTCATGAATTTAAAATCGCTTTTTTATATTTTGTAAAATAGTTTCTTTAAGTTGTTTTACTACGTGTAAATGAATCGTATTCATTTACACACATACTACTCTCAACTTCTGCCCTGAAAATATCAAAGAAGTAATTGATACAACAGCATCCCTTATAGAAATTTAATAGTGTAAGTGATTATTTGGCTAATAATTAATTACTTATTTTGAGTATTAAAATAATTAAAAACAGTACTTTTAATACTCAAAATAAGTAATTAATCACTAGCCAAATAATAATCACTTACAGTATTAAATTTCTGTAAGGGATCTATTAACTCAGCTTTTTTAAATTTGGCGGCGCAGGGGTCTACGAAACGCTACTGCTAGAATGCTACTGCTGTTCATGGAGCTCGCATTCGCTAACGCTATCATGGCTCCGTGAACGGAGTTAATAGCGTTAGCGTTGGTAGCGCGATAGCAAGCTCCCCGAACGCACCCTTAGCGTCTTGATCGTTTTCGTGAGAAAAACATGTTTTTCAGATGATGACTAACAAGAGTCATCATCGGAAAAACAGGTCCCCCACCAAAAATTGAATTAAGACATACTCCTTGATAACCCATCCCTAAAATCACATATAAACCGCAACGGCGGGACACCGACGCATTCTGAAACTCTGAACAGTAGAGCCCGCGCCTACGAGATCTTTAATTATTTCTGGTCTCAACCTCGTTGTCAACTCTATCATTATCATAAATTCTGTGAATCAACGGTACAGAAGGATCTTTGATTCCGGTTCACCGACAGAAGTACTGACTCGGAGGCGCTACGTGATTACTATCAGCTCTAATAGTAAGTTCCAAATATCTATTACCCTTTTTTTTCTTGTACATACATATATATGTGTATAAAATATCTTGCACACATATATATATATATATATATATATACATATATATATATCTTCAAAACTCTCCTTACTCCGGTTTTAAAATATTAAATAATTTTAGTGTATTCCCCCTTCCACCGCCGCAAGTTCCTAGGGGTGGTTATCTGAAAGCGGATAAACCGGAACAGGCGCGCCCGCGAACTGGAGCGACAGCTCCTTGCTGCATTTATAAAACGCGAACGTTTTCCGCAAGTCGACCGCCGTATCCCCGATTTTCCCCCTTCCCCATCTCCCTCACCTGTCCGGTGTACCCTCGCGTATCAGGTGTTCCCCGATACCCCGGATTCTTCACCCTTCCTAGAGCCCTCCTACTCCCCGGTTCCTTCCGAGGAACTAAAGGATTCCCCTTCGAGCCCTTTCTTTGACTCCTATTCCATGTTCCCGTACGAATATTCCGACGACCATCATTACCGGCCGTCCTCTCCCGATAGCTCCACATCAACGATCGCGTTTCTCGATCTTCGGTCCCCTTCCCCCGCGCTCTCCTGTTCCAGCGTGGAAATTATCTATGAATCGATTTCTCTAGATTAAGAAAAATTTAATGTAACCTTAAGCACAATTCTTTAATACGTTTATACATAATTTTATAGTTTTATAACTTTAATATGATCATCCATAATTTTATGGTTTTATGATTTTAATATGAATACACCTTACACCACTTAATTTCTCTTTTTCTTTTCATATAAATTTATTACTAATTATGATTCTGTGATAATACCCATATTGATTAAAAAATGAATACCAGTCATTTCATAAAGTAAGACCTCGTCCTCAGCTCCCTCGCTCTCTCAAAAATCGCATAAGGTCCGATCCCCGGTAAAAGGGATAATATCCTTGATATCCTATATCCGAAAACAGGACCACAAGTGCACGAAACTTACAGTAGGCGTAATAGCGTCCCTTCTGGACGTTGACCCATGACTGGAGTTTCCCATAACGTGCATTCGTCTCGAGGCACGCACCTTTTCCAGCGTGCACCCGAGATATGATAAGATCTCGTTACGTCTCCCCTCCTCTAGATAGCCTTTTCCTTGCTATCTACAAATTCCGGAGTTTGACGTAACAGGGCTATGACGCACACTTTATTATCAAGGAGATAGCTGCCGCGTTCGAAGGCAATATCGATGTACTACCTATAACAAAGGAAAAGTACATCTCATTCACGAAGCATGTGAAAGACACCGCCGAAAGATCAGATTCGCGAAGCGATATAAAATTAAGATTTATCGACTCGTACAAATTTCTGAGCGCGAGTCTCGCAAAATTAGCATCCTTCCTCGATAAGAATAAATTGAAAATTATACGTTCCAAATTTTCCGCGTTATCCGACGATGATTTCAAATATTGCGAAAAGGTGTCTTTCCATACGAATACGTGGACAGCGTCGAAAAGCTGGAGGATACGTGTTTACTGCCGCGCGACTCATTTTACAGTTCTCTGACCGGTGACACCGTATCCGAGAGCGATTACGCGCACACCGCGAATGTATGGCAGCGATTCTCCGTTCGAACCCTGGGCGAATACAGCGATCTATACCTAAAAACCGATGTCTTGCTGTTGACCGACGTGTTTGAAAATTTCCGCGACAGCTGTATCTCGAGTTACGGACTCGATCCCGCGTACTACTACACTTTACCAGGCTTTACGTGGGACGCCATGTTGAAACATACGTGTATCAATTTCGAACTGCTGACCGACATTGACATGGTCATGTTTATCGAACGTGGTATTCGCGGCGGCCTGAGTCAGTGTTCAAACAGATACGCGCAGGCCAACAACAAGTACATGCAGTCGTACGATCCATCGAAACCGTCGTCTTACCTAATGTACTTCGATGTCAACAACTTGTACGGTTCGGCGATGTGTCAGCCACTGCCCTACGCGGTGTTTCGATGGGTCGAAGACGCGTCAAATTTTGACTTTAACGCGATCGCTTTGGATTCGCCTACGGGCTATATTCTCGAGGTTGACCTAGAGTATCCGCAGGATAAACACGACGCGCACACTGACCTACGTTCTGTCCGATGCGCGATAAACCGCCCGACAAACAACAGGCTAAACTTCTCGCCACCCTGCACGATAAGAAGCGTTACGTCATCCGTTATCGCAATCTGCAGCAGTGTACGCGCCACGGCCTTCGCGTCACAAAAATACATCGCGTATTGCAATTTGCTCAATCTGCGTGGCTCCGCGCTTACATCGAACTCAATACAAAATTTAGAACACGGGCCAAAAATGAGTTCGAAAAAAATTTATATAAATTAATGAATAACGCTGTTTTCAGGAAGACGATGGAGAACGTACGCAATCACGTAGATGTAAAATTATTGACGAAGTGGGACGGACGATACGGTGCGGAGGCAATGATCGCGCTACCGAATTTCCACAGCAGGAGCGTGTTTTCGGAAAATCTGGTAGCCGTCGAATTGCGCAAACTCGAGGTGAAATTCGACAAACCGATCTACGTCGGCATGTGCATCCTCGACATGTCGAAGGTGTGCCTGTACGAATTTCACCACGAATACATGTCTCCCCTGTACCGCGACTTGTGTAGAATCATTTATACCGACACGGACAGTCTGATTTATCATATCGAGTGCGACGACGCGTATGAGAACATGAAACGTGATATAGTCAGGTTGGACACGAGTGATTATGCGGTAGATAACGCTTATGGTATGCCACTCGTGAATAAAAAAATGCCGGGCCTGATGAAGGACGAAAACAACGGTGCGATCATGACCGAATTCGTTGGACTTAGTGCGAAAATGTACGCCTTGCGAGTCGACGGTAAAAAAGACTGTAAAAAAGCGAAAGGTGTCAAAAGCAACGTTATCGCGCGTACCATCACGGTCGACGACTACGCGCGGTGTCTGAACGATGAGATCGAAATGACTCGACCGCAGTCGTGCATAAGATCGAAAATGCACGAAGTGTACACTCAGCGAGACGAAAATCGTTCTGAGTCCGTACGACGATAAGCGATACATCGTGCCGGATTCGACTGATACGTTGCCGTGGGGACATTACCGAATATAACGTAATGTATATACGTATGTAATGTACGTGTGTAATGTACGTGTGTATTATAATGTATGTACGTATGTATGTAGTAGTATAACATCCCGTAGTATAATGTAATGTGATCTAACTGCGCTGCAAGAGAATTTTTAAGATTGTGACAAAACTATATACGTAAAACTTTTGATTTTTTTTTACTTCACATTGTCAACGGAGACAATAATGGAACAAAAAACGATAATGTGTGCGTCCGATTCCGATTCCGATGACTCGCTGCAAAACAGAACGACTCCATCACCGATCTTATATGGTAATATGGCGTGGGAGGAGAATCGCTGGAATCAGAAGTTGAAAGAGGACGCTCGCTGGAATCTGACGACGTACCCTCTGCGAAGGGCGATCGGAAATCCATGTGTGCGGGAAGAACTGTGGATACGAACAATAGCAGCTTTCGGTAATATATCGAAACGGTATATGAGTGGAGTTTCGATAAAAATTCCAAAGAGATTTCATTACATGAGTGCTGAAGACGAAGATGCGTTTTGCGATAAACTCCGGAATCGGTGGGATAGAGTTGACTTCAAAATACCTAAGAACAGTGAAGGTGATTACGCCGTATGGCCGGAATACTATCGCTTGAGTGCTATAAGAGCACGAGCTGCATTGCGCGAAATGAATGAAGATTCGAGCAAACAGCTCGAAGAGAAAGAACAATAATAATAATGAGCGAGTTTGAACTGAGTGATAAGGAACAATGAAGATTAATGTATGCAATGTATGTAATGTAGTATAACATTAAAATGTATGAATGTATGTATGTATGTATATATGTATGTATATAACGTATGTATTACAATAGATGAAGGAATATTAATTACACATTTATATATTTTATATTATAAACATTTATTCAATAAAAAATTTTTATACAATATTTCCATTTATTATCTCATATTATCTCAATATTAATTACACATTTATATATTTTATATTATAAACATTTATTTAATAAAAAATTTTTATACAATCTTTTCATTTATTATCTCATAAACCATTTTATTCCTAAAGTGTGGCATATTGTCTTGAACGTTATATTCCTGTTTGCATAGACATACTCGGCGAACATGCAAGAGAATACGCCACAATCGCTCCCGTTCGTCTGTTGCGGAATGTTCTTGGCGGACTTCAATTCCCAATCGCTCATATTGTAAGAGTGTTTTTTCTTGTCAAGACTCTCATCTTGTAAATATAGTTTTAGCGCCGCTAGACATTTCGGATTATCGCCACCCATACTATCGTAATATACAATCGTTTTATCGCGGAAATCTACTGACATACACCAGTGAACATTCAGATGTATAGCGATAATTATAATATCCTGCGCGAATATGTCAACTTTCCTGGTCTATCGTTTTAGCGACGAGTGACAGCCCGACAGAAGTTTCGGATAAAAGAACGTGTTCATCGCGTGTACTTTCGGATACGTGTCGGAAGATGTACCTCTGGCGATCAGCAGATTCAGGTAAAAGTTAATTACTTCGTCGTTCAGCCAATTTAAGTTGATCAACGTGTGAAGATCCTTTTGCGTTAGCCTAAGGCCGAAGCCTTCCGCCACCACCTCCATACTCTGGAACCCTTGACAAAAAAAGTATGGTGTTATAAAATTATAATGTCACAAAAAGTATATCGCACTCTTATTATTTTTAATATTAATATGTATATTTACCAGAGTGTCTCGATCGTTGCACAGATGAATCGCTGCACACAGATTTTAAGTGTCTCGATCGCTGCACAGATGAATCGCTGCACAGCGTAAATGACTAATATATATGTCGAGATAGTTCACGCATAAGCTCTCAAATCATACTGCTGCGATTTGATGCATCCCTCGTTATATACCCTTTGCTCTCTCTCTCGCTCCAACTTAATCTTAAAAGATCATTTTTTTCTTTGTTTTGCATTTCTTCCTTTGTCTCGCGTACTACGTTGTAAAAAAATAGTGTGAAATAGATACGTCTACGCAATAACAGCCCCCTTCTCAAAGACAAAAATTTGTTTATGGCGCCACGATGAACATGAAACCCGCAATAGTAGATAACGTATTATATTAGAAAGAATATTAATAAAGATATCGTACATGTATTTGGTATTTAATATTTTTTATTATACACTTTATATGTATTACATATTGCAAACACTTTACATGTATCATTTTTATATTAAGAATAAAATACAGTTTGCACGAATTAAATAACATTGTTCTTGTGTATCCAAGAGTTGTGCGATTCGTCGAATCCCAGCCATTTCACGTAAACCTCGTCGCCTCTCCTGCGCAGTACTTTCTCCACGAGATACACGTCCACGAGGATAAGTCGCGCGATGCAACTCGTGCTCGTAGAACGCTCCAGCGACGGATTTTTCACGATAGTCCTCGAGTAGGTAAGTTGCGGGATTGGTATGCTGCACTCTGACGATCTTCAACACCTCGGTGGTCCAATTCGGCGTGTAACCCTTCTCGAAAATCGTCTTGTATTTGCTGACGCGTACCGAGTCACCCGTTTTGAACTTTGCCGGGCCCGCGATCTTTATCGCGCTGTACACCGTAGCCAAGAGTCTTTCGGCGATCGCGGGGGTAACGTCGACGGGTCGCATGCCGATCGTTCGATGCTTGCGCGCGTTTTAATCCGACACGAGTCGCGGTAGCTCGTCGACCCACTTGTAAGTTCCGTTGAGCGTAAACATCTTCCACATGTTGTTTTTTAACGTGCGATTGAATCGCTCGACGACCGACGCCTTCAACACCGAATACGTGGAATAATGATTGATGCCGTTTTCTCACGAGACGTTGCACGTCGGTGTTGTAAAATTCCTTCTCCATGTCGGTTTGTAGGTTACTAGGACACCTCCCGCTATCTCGAATTATCTCAGCGATAGCGACGGCTCTCTCGCTGCCGCCTTTACCCTTGAGCGGCACAGCCCACGCGTACTTGCTCAACACATCGATGACGATGAGTATGTAGTGGTGGCCTCCGTTGAAACGCGAGTACGGATGCATCTCGACGATGTCAGCCTGCCACAGGTCGTCGTACCCTCGCACTATGACATGTCTGCGGGGAAAATTTCTTCTCGCCGGTGCGTGCAATTCGTCCACCAACCGTCGCTTTTCGATATTTTTATCCACCGGATTTTAACGGTCTTATGTTTCGTTGTCGCCGTTTCTGCTTCTAGTGCATCGTTCGTAGCAATTTCTGAACAGTTCATAACCGCTTATGAACAGTTCGTAACCGCTTCTGAGCCATTCGTGAACCGTTCGACAGCCGTTCGACAACCGTTCATGAATCGTTCGTTGCTGTTCGTCGTCGTCAGTTAACCGTTGTTTGTCACTCATCGTCGTCGTCGTCGTCGTCGACGTTCTTTAGCCGTTTGAAGCCTTTCCTGTCTCCGCGTAGTTCGCAGCTATTTCTAAATCGCTCGTAATCGTTTCTGAGCTGTTTTTAAACCGTTCCACAACCGTCCGACAACCGTTCTCGAACCGTAAGACAGCCGTCCGACAATCGTTCTCGAATCGTTCGTTGCTGTTCGTCGCCGTCGTCAATTAACCGTTGCCTTTCTTCACTCGTCGCCGTTCGATAGTCGTTTCTGCTGAACCGTTTCTTCATCGTTGATTAGCCGTTTCCAATCTAATGATATTCGTACGCCGAAGCGCGTTTACCGCAGTCTGTAACGCTCGCATGTCCTTCTCGAACGCGGTAAGCTTCTCGTCTGACTCTTTTCGTTGATCTCGCAGACTTTTAACGCACTGATCCACGTATAGTTTGTTAACCGCGTCACGGTCAGTCTCAGGTTGCGCTGCGCGACGAATCTTGCGCGTCCTTGCGTCAAAGTCCGTGGCGGTGCGACACAGAGCGTTGTCGCGCACGAAATTTCTCACTAATCCGCTCCACCGATGGTGCGAAATGGCATTCGTCGCGTCTTCGCTCTGCTCGAACAATCCAAATTTATTGATCGGCATTTCGACGCTGATTGAACGAATCGCTGTCGCGCCGTTTAATTTATAATAAGCCCAGCCTCGCGAAGTTCCTCGATGATCGACATGATCTTGTTGTCGTTGGCATTGTTGCCAGCTTGACGCGAAGCGTCGAGCAATCGCAGACGATCCACCAGCTCGTTGGGGTCGTCCCAGTGCACGTAGTCGATCTTATTGTTGGTTAGCATCATAGCGCGAGGCGCGAATAATCCCTTTAGGGATTTTTTCTTCTTGAGTTCGGTCGATATCAACGGTGAGATTATCCATTGATACTTGAATCCCTTGTTGCCCATTACTCGCCCTCGAGGATCGTGCTTGTATTTATGAGCACTCGTCGCCAACAGTATGTCCTTGTACTTTAGCTTATCCGCCTCCATCTTATCATCGGGTGTTTTCTTGAAGATCAACTCGTAAATACCGGGTGTGCCGGCGTATCGTACGCCACCGATAATTATATTATCCGCGTCGTCCACGTCAAAAAGTTTATTACCGAGCATCAATTCATTCTTGCCGAGATAAACGCTACCGTACACGGTGTCTATTGTTGAATCGGCGCCCAAAACTTCTGCGATGTACAATCGGCTCAGTGGACCCAAATGATCTTCTAACGTTTCTACAAAAAATTCTCGACCCTCCGACGTTTGCAACTGCTTTTGAACGACCGTCTCGATCGAGTCGTCCGAAAACGTCGTGGTTTCGAAAACATCCACGTCTTCGAGGAATTCGGGACTTGTACGTTGCACGGTTTGCGTCGGCGTAGAAGTTATCGGTGTAGAGGTTATCGCGGTAGTACTTTCGAGCGTTTTGATTGATTAGATTTACGCGGTGTCGACGATGACAGATCCGACCAGGAGTCTAATCGTTCCCTCTTTTTCTTCGGTGTAGCATCCGGAGTAGCAAACTCCTCCTCCTCCCCGCGCTGTCGAATTGATTGCGTTTTGATTTTTGTGTCAGCGACGCTCTCCGTCGGCTCCTCTTTCTTCACCGCGATCGAGCTCGAGTTGTCGACGATCTTTTTCAGCGGCCCGATGAGAGGTCTGAAGTACGTGTCCAACTCAATGTCCTTCTCGATCTTACCGGTCTTTAAAACGCGAAGTTTCTTGCAAATCGAATCACTCGTTTTCGCGATATCTTTCACGATCTTCTCGCGTTTGCGAATATTCACGCTCCCGTCAATCGCAGCCATCGCGGGAGAAAAAAAACAAAGCAGAGTGTCTTCTCTCTCTCTGTAACGCTAACGTTTCACCTTCGACGACGTATCAGCGACGACTGACCGCTTTTGCGGTATCGCGAACACGTTAAATCCTTTTCTGTATCGGCCGTTCGAAAGCGCGCTGTCCTTGTCTATCACTACGAATCCGTACTTGCATTGCCAACAATCGTGGCACAACGAGCAAAATTCATCGTACGACATGTCGGTATTCACGTGGTCGTTGTACACGTGTTTCAAATTAGTGCCATCCTGCCTGAACAGGATCAGCAGATTCGCGTTGTCGCGTATCAGATATTTAGGTATTCTCGCGTACGTCTGACAAAGATAAAAGCAGTCGACGCTCGAGTGCCTGCCCATCGAGAAATACTCTCTCACGGTGTCTTGCTTATCGCACGCCACGTCGTCGAAGACGAAGATCGAGTTTGGACACGCGTCGCTCGGTGGAATGACGTCACTGTTATTGGAGAAGGTGTAGTAGCCGATTTCGTCGATTGATGTCAGTAAATTCTCCAGATATCGGTATTTCGGTTGTTGCAGCGATTTTGAGGACATGTACACGTTCTCGAAACGTACACCGTGCGGACTTTCCAGCAAACTTATCAGAACGTTGGTTTTACCGCAATTCGAGGGACCGCAAATGATCGCGCGTATAGTAGTCGGCAGCATCGTACCGTGTCTGCACCTCTCCGCGTTGCCCTCCATCGACCGTGATCTGTCGTCGCAATTCGTCACGCGAATCGCCAACGGTTGTCGCACGAATCTCATTTCTTTTTTTCTCTTCGCACTTTGTACGACTGAATCAAACTTTCTCGTTCGAATCTATTTATAGATGCGCGGCACCGCGAATCGCTCAGTCGCAAAGATGTTCGTCCTGCTGTCGAGACCTTCGAACATTCGCGATTTTAGCGCCGAATGTCAATGAAATTAAAAACTGGTAGAGGTCTGTTTAATCGCGCGATAGGTGCACTTCCGATCGAATTGCACATTCCCGGCTATCAGTTTTGCGGTCCGGGTACTCGTCTGCGAGAACAATTGGTTAGAGGTGATCCGGGTGTAAATCCATTGGACGCGGCGTGTCGCGGGCACGACATAGCCTATTCGCGTGACAAAGGTCTCAGCGAGAGACGCGGCGGACAAGATACTCGCCGAGAGAGCGTTTGGACGCGTCATCGCGAGAGATTCGGTTCTCAGAGAGAGGGCTGCCGCTACAGCCGTCTGGGCGGCCATGAAGGCTAAAACGAAGCTCGGGATGGGTTTGAAAACACGGAAAACACGGAAAACACGAACGAGGAAAAGGTCGACGAAGAAACGAATACTTCCGACAGCGAAACGAGGTGGCGTATTGCCGATTCTACCGTTGTTGGGAGTTGTCGGTTCTCTGGCCGGCGGAGCGGCCGGAATTACAACGGCGGTGAACGCTAGCAAAGCCGCGCGACGTCAGCTGGAAGAGACGCAACGTCACAATCGCGCCATGGAAGGTCGCGGACTTTATCTCGCTCCGTACAAATATGGACAGGGGCTGTATCTCGGCCCGCACAAACGCGGGCGAGGAGTGGCATTGAAGATTAGAAATAAAAAAAACGTCAAAAAGACGTTAAATGTGCCGGCGTTAAATATTACGACTAACGTACAATTGAGTCGACTGGCACGGCGAATGCGCGTACCGTTCTTCAGAGGTGTTTTCATGCGTGATTCGTTACCGATCGTTGACGGTGTACGTCGAAACGAGAGCGGTATCGTGAATTTGGACGATGCAGCGGGCCCCGGTACTCATTGGGTAGCGTACGCCAAGAGGGGAGATCGAGTCGTATATTTCGACAGTTTCGGCAATCTTCGACCACCGAAAGAACTGGTGCGATATTTCGGACCGAGCGTGACGAAGATCGAGTACAATCGCACGTCTTATCAGCGATACGATCAGAGCATCTGTGGACTATTGTGCTTGCAATTTCTCCGGACGATCGACGACGATCGGCGCTAATTTAAAACCTGACGACGCGCCGTGTGGAGACTCAGTGTTCGTCGAACAGCTTCCGTCGACATGTATATAACGTTCACGCTGACCGGAAAGAGCAGCATCCTCGCGGAGCACTATTTTCCCGCCGTGGATCTAAGCGACGGTGACTACGAGCTCGGTCTAACGTGTTTTGAGAATTATCACAAGATTCCGAACGTGAATTCTTGGAATAATAAATTTTATTTCGACGAGGATGACACGGAAATTACGATTCCCGAGGGATCGTACGAGATACGGGCCATACACGAGTTTTTGAAACGCGAAATTTCACGGAAACGTCCGTGACGCGTGGTTCGTTCCAACGACGATCGTACGTCGGTCGCGAATATCGCGCGAGAGGAGACCGTTCGCGCGAACGGCTATGAAGACGAAGCCGCGGAATATCCGATAGTGCTCCGCGCAAATTACAATACGATGAAGAGCGAGATCAAGTGCGCTTTCAGAGTGAACTTCAACAAACCGAACAACGTCGGATCGCTGCTGGGATTCTCGTCGACGCGTATATTGCAGCCGGGACAGTGGTACGAATCGGACGCACCGATTAATATTATCAACGTAAACATTATCCGCGTGGAGTGTAACGTGACCGCGGGTGCGTACAGCAACGGCAAACGTGTTCATACGATACACGAGTTTTCACCGAGCGTACTACCGGGATATAAGATATCGGAAACGCCGGCGCAGATCATTTACCTGCCGATCATCGCGCGGAGCGTTACGAATCTAACGATACGCATCGCTGATCAAGACGGACGATTGCTCGATTTTTGCGGAAAAGAGATCACCGTCAGATTGCACGTACGACGGCGAGAGCGATAACGCACCAGTGTACGCGTGAGCGTCAGTGTGCGCGCGACATATGAGATGGTAGTGTTGAACGACTCGGAGCACGCGATAGATAACAACAGTAATATCTTTACGGCTGCGCCGATCGACGATATCGTCAAGTCGACATTCGGTGGCGTGAAACAAGAGACGAGAAAGAAGCTCAGTTCAACGCGTCGAACGTTAAGTTTTTACAATCTCTGGGATTCGCGGTGCGAAACATCTGAACGATGACTGAAATTCTCAACATTGGAGGCGAGCCGGTCTTTAAAGATCGCATCGTCAAGATCGAGACTCACACGTACAACCCGTACGCCAACACAACGTTTGACTATAGCGACGAGATACGAATACCTATACAACAGCAGGATCTGTATACGTTGCCGTGCGAAAGTTTTCTCTACGTCGAAGGCACATTGACGGTGACCAGAGCAGCCGGTCAAGCCAATAACGTGGTACTGGGAACTAATTGCGTCGCGTTCATGTTCGACGAGATTCGATACGAGCTCAACGGTATGGAGATTGATCGCTGCAGAAACGTAGGAATAACCAGCAAGCTCAAGAACTACGTTACCGTATCGTCTGACAGAAGCGTGATCCTGAGAAACGCTGGCTGGGATCCACAGAATAACGCGAACGGATATTTCAATTTTTGCGTACCGCTCAACTTGTTACTGGGATTTTGCGAGGATTACAAACGCGTGGTGATCAACGCTCGTCACGATATGATCTTGATACGATCGCGCAACGACAACAATTCCCTGGTAGGAAATCTCGCGTTGGAGCCCACCATCAAAATACTCAAGATACAATGGCGAATGCCTCACGTGGTATTGAACGAGATCAACAAGCTGTCGATGCTGCGCGCCTTGGAAGACGGACGATATCTAAGTATGGGTTTCCGTTCGTGGGATCTGTACGAGTATCCCCTGTTGCAGAACACGACCAAGCACTCGTGGGCCATCAAGACCGCGACTCAGCTCGAGAAACCGCGATACGTCGTCTTCGCTCTGCAGACGGGTCGGAAGAACGTCATGTCCGCCGACATAAGCCGATTCGACGACTGCAACTTGACCAACGTAAAACTCTACCTAAACTCGGAAGTTTATCCGTACGACGACTTGAATTTGGACTTTGATAAACACCGATGGGCGATTCTGTACATGTACGCGCGTTTCTCCAAGGGCTACTACGGATACGAATATCTCGAGCCGAGTCTCACCGTTTCGACTTTTCTGCGTAACGGCCCGTTTGTGATCATCGATCGCTCTCGCCAAAACAAATCCGTAAAAACCGCCACCGTGGATGTCAGAATAGAATTCGACTGCATGGAGAACGTATCACCGAATACCTCCGCGTACTGTCTCATCATACACGACCGCGTGATTGAGTACAACCCGTTGACGAACGTGGTGCACAAAATAGCCTGAGTGTTCGCGGCAACGTCGACTCTCCGATACATTTAGAGGGGGAGGGGGGGGAGTATAAAATCAGAATGTCGCGAGACGGTTTGCAGAGTTGCGCGTTATTCTTCTCGATTGACGTATCGACGAGAGAGAGAGAGAGAGAGAGAGAGAGAGAGATTGATTGATTAATTGATTGATTGATTAGTATATTTATGCCCAAACAAAAGCTAAAGGGCAAAAGAGAATATAGCTGTTACAATGACATTGCAATTACAATATTAAAGCAGTTAATACTACAGCAATTACAATAATATAGCAGTTACAAGATGCAAAGATACAGTGTGATATAAACAATAGCAAAATAAAGCAGACAGACGTTAGTATGATGTGCATGCTCTCTCTCGTAAAGCAAGCAACTAGCAATCTCAATAATATAAACTGTAAGAACTAACGCAACTTAAAACATACATATGATTAGCGAATGTGAGTACCGTCAAATTAGTAATTAAGATACAGTATAAATCCAGTAAGATAGCATAATTAAAAATAGCGTTAGCGTGCCGTATAATAAAAACCAACGAAGAAGACAGGTCAAATAAGCTTTGCAAGGTCAGAGTTAGAGTTGACATAAATAACGGGTTTGCCTTCAGAATGCCTGACACGTATTCGATCGCGTCGTAACCAAACATGCTTATAAGACCTTTCTTTGGCAACACGTTTTGTTAATTGCAACAATTCGTAAGTGTCTTTGGCGAGAAGCTCATTTACAAGAACACTTCTATCAGAATTGTTGCCGCACACATCACTTTGCTTAAGCAGTATTTTGGCTCTCTTTTTTGCTATAATAATGTCGCGGACAGCACTCGAGGATAAGGTAACTATGCAAGAGCGAGTAGATACGGTTGATACAGGTCTGTCGTGAACTGCCGCTGGCAGAGAATTTTTGGCTACAGTTCTAACATCAAGAATATGACATGAGAGATGCGGAACATCGAGAGCATTGAACACATTATGAGCAAGCTCAGAAGGAGTAACAGATAAGGTCGCCAGCAGTCCCGATATAATAAGCTCGTTGCCTTCATAAATCTGATGAGTAGACCGAGCAGTTTTTAAGTCTTGGAGCTCGCGCACTAAATTAGCGTTTTCTTGCTCTAACTTAATAATGCGCTGACTATTTTGAGCGACGGTGTCAGCAATTTGAGTTAAGCGATCGAGCTTATCAGTAATTCCATCATTTGTCCGCTGTTGACTTTCAATAAAAGCTAAAAATCTAGCTTCTGACTCCATTAGCTTCATTATAAGCTGGCGTAAAAGCTCGTCAGTAGTATTAGGCAAATGTGAACGGGAGAAAGAGGCGCTATCAATATTAGATGTAGTCTGTGTAAGAGGCATGATAAACAAAAGTGAGTCTTACAACAAGCAATAGCAGACTTCGTATCAACGTAAAGTAAATCACAAGAGATGACGTAATCAGATGTAAAAGTCACTTCATATAAATCTGCAAGCACAGCGTTACGTATTGGCGTCACCGGCTACCAATCAGCCGTCACTCAGATAACGCGCGCAATAGATCCACATGCACAGTGTAACGCATAAGAGCCAATCAGGAGGCACCAAATAGCACACACTCGGAACGCAGCATGCAGACAGAGAGGTTCGGCAACAATAGGCGCATGCGCAGCTGTGATCACAACCACATAGATCACAAGTATGGTGTCTCACACAGCAGCCAATCAGCAGTCACTTAGGCAGCACGTGCCTCGAGATAGCACCCAGATAGAGAAACTTGGCTACGATAGGCGCATGCGCAGCTGAGATCAATGTCTTTCACAGGAGCAGCCAAGAATTAGGTTAGAACAAGCGATGATATTTGCCACAGAAATGCTCTTAATTAGGTTGCAAGCACCAGAGAGCTAATGATAGCACGTGACAAGCAACAAAAAACCTGCTAATACCTGCAACAAAATGGCCCGAAGGCAACTTACAGCAGAACACAGATTCACTTGAAGTAGGAGCGAAGAGAATAGACAAGCAATGATACTCAGAGAGAGAGAGAGAGAGAGAGAGAGAGAGCGAAGAATAAGGTATACATGTTAAATAATAGTAATATAATTAATAATATTAATAATTCTTCAAGATTATTTTTGGCATTCTCTGGTTTTTCAAAAAAAAAGAGAAAAAGAGAAAAAAATTTTCGCCGGGGGGTCTATTATTATTATAAATAATAAGTTATTTGATGGTTAGAATTTTATTTAATGAAAGTATTGAATTTTTTGTAAAGCAAAAGTTAAACGCAGAATTTTTAAGAAAACTAATTTTATTAATTAAATAGAAAATAATACACTCGTTTATTTTTAATTAAACACAAAAATATTTTTGATAAATAAATATGTAAAAGAGGAAGCAAAAATCCAATAATAAATAAATTAATGATAATTAAAAATAAAAATTGGTCCTCCCCGCCCCATATTCCCTTCTCTTCTTCGTCCGCTTTCTCTCCATTCGCCTGTCCATCCTCTTCCTCTTCCTCGATATCCTCCTCTTCTCAAGCTTTCCTCTCTCCATCCTCTTCCTTCGAAGTCTCTGTTTCGCCAATTTCCTCTGCCCCTGACTCCACGCGCTCGGGAAAAATAATAACTAAATGTACAATAATCAGCAATAAATTAATACCTAAAATAGTTTATATTTTAAAACTGTAATTCCACAATCACAATACATACTAATTATTTCTCTCTTTTAACTGCCTGCCACCTCTTTTTCTCCCTTTATCTTCTGTAATTACTTCCTCGTTTTGTTCTTCATTCGGTTTATCCCTTCTCCCATCTTGTTCTCTCGTTTTCTCCAAAATCCTAAATAAACCATATTTTATAACGTTTAATATTCCAATTCCGCGCAGATATTTACAATTTTAGGAAAATTAAGCAACTTAAGTAATAGTGTGCTAACCTGCGATCTTTTCTAATTTTTTCTTCTTTTGCGAAATTTTTCTTCTCTATCTTTTTCTCTTCCTCTTTCTCTCTTTTACCATTATCCCTCCTATCGTTTTCTTCATGCTGCTTCACAGTTATCGCGTTACCCATATTTTTTTCTCTCTTTTGTTGTTCTCTCCTATCTAGGTCTAAAAATTGATTCATAAATATCTCGTTTATTTGCAGATATCGAATCTCGAAATTATTATGAGATCAATTTCACTCTTATGATAATTTCGAGATTCGATATCTGCAAATAAACGAGATATTTATGAATCAATTTTTAGACCTAGATAGGAGAGAACAACAAAAGAGAGAAAAAAATATGGGTAACGCGATAACTGTGAAGCAGCATGAAGAAAACGATAGGAGGGATAATGGTAAAAGAGAGAAAAAGGAAGAGAAAAAGATAGAGAAGAAAAATTTCGCAAAAGAAGAAAAAATTAGAAAAGATCGCAGGTTAGCACACTATTACTTAAGTTGCTTAATTTTCCTAAAATTGTAAATATCTGCGCGGAATTGGAATATTAAACGTTATAAAATATGGTTTATTTAGGATTTTGGAGAAAACGAAAGAACAAGATGGGAGAAGGGATAAATCGAATGAAGAACAAAACGAGGAAGTAATTACAGAAGATAAAGGGAGAAAAAGAGGTGGCAGGCAGTTAAAAGAGAGAAATAAATTAGTATGTATTGTGATTGTGGAATTACAGTTTTAAAATATAAACTATTTTAGGTATTAATTTATTGCTGATTATTGTACATTTAGTTATTATTTTTCCCGAGCGCGTGGAGTCAGGGGCAGAGGAAATTGGCGAAACAGAGACTTCGAAGGAAGAGGATGGAGAGAGGAAAGCTTGAGAAGAGGAGGATATCGAGGAAGAGGAAGAGGATGGACAGGCGAATGGAGAGAAAGCGGACGAAGAAGAGAAGGGAATATGGGGCGGGGAGCACCAATTTTTATTTTTAATTATCATTAATTTATTTATTATTGGATTTTTGCTTCCTCTTTTACATATTTATTTATCAAAAATATTTTTGTGTTTAATTAAAAATAAACGAGTGTATTATTTTCTATTTAATTAATAAAATTAGTTCTCTTAAAAATTCTGCGTTTAACTTTTGCTTTAAAAAAATTCAATACTTTCATTAAATGAAATTCTAACCATCAAATAACTTATTATTTATAATAATAATAGACCCAGAAATAGAACGGTAGAAAAGAGATCAAGAGAGACGAGATCGTGAAAGAAAACGCAGAGAGAAGGACTGATAAAATGTGTTAGACGAATAGGAAAAGAAAAAGATACAGATGATTCAAGTAAAAAATTTTTAGAGAAAGAGAGAAAGAGAGAAAAAGAAAGAGATTCTATTTTATTAAAATATATTTATTATTTATAATAAAATAATTGTACATTATTTTAAAAAGGTTAATCTGTTTTTATTTTCTTCTTTTTTTTCTTTAACCTCATTATTTTCTTTTCGCTTTTTAATTTTCTCTGCTTCATTCTTCGCTGCTTCGTTATCCGCTGCTTTTTCCTCCGCAGCTTCTTTCTCTGCTGCTTCTTTTTCTGCTGCTTCTTTTTCCTCTTCTTTTTCTGCAGCCTCTTTTTTCTCCGTTTCTTCTTTTTCGTATTTTAATAATACATTTAATAGTATGTCATCCATACCGTCCTCGAAAACTGAAATTTTATAACCATAAATATTGTAATTAATTGTATATACATACGTCATGCATGTATTATCTGTTATGTCAATATTATGTCGTGTTTACTAAAAGGATACCTACAATAAATACTTACTATTTTTTAGTTCTTCCATTTCGTGTAGCAATCTTATTTTCCACGTATCCACGTAAAACCAGATTAACACGTAAGATTGATTACAAAATAACATATAATAAGTTCGATGTTCTTTGAAAAAAATTCAATCAATACTAATCGAACATAAATGTATCGAAATGTTGACGTCGTTAGAACGCGATGCTAATTGATTATCTCGCTTATGTGTCCCATAGCTTGCTTCATGTATTATCGTGAGATTTGTCTATAACGAGGTTATTTATTTTCTGCTAAGAATTGAGCACTATATGTGTGAGATAGATAGATAGATAGATAGTATCTTTATTTATAACGCGCTCCAGGATAAGATCCTCTCAAGCGCAAAGAAAAAAGAAATACAAATAACAAAAATACAGATAACAAAAATATAGAACTATAAATACACCACAAGGTAATTTTGAATCGAAGAAGTTAACGCCGCTATGTAATATGCAGTATACATGTGTAATGTGTCAGTGCCTGTGTACGCACGTGTGTGAGTGTGTGTACGTATGGACTCATGATTTCGCTCTTAACAGATAGTCATATAGCGCTCCTTTGAAAGCACCCAGCGTCTCAGAATTACGTATATTACACGGAAGACTATTCCAAAGTTTGGCCGAGTGATATCTAAATGACCTTTTATAAAATTCAGTTCGACATAAAGGTAAAGTTAAGGTGTCGCTTTGTGCCCTGGTATCTCGCTGAGTCCTGTCACATCTAAACTCAAATCTGCTGTATAAAACGCTAGGGACCCCAGAGCGCAGAAGAGTAAACGTCAGATTGCCAATAAAATAATCTCGTCGTGAACTCAATTTTAGCCACCCAAGCTTGTCGAAATACGGGGTGATATGCTCATCCCACCTCGCCTGGTATATAAAGCGGACGCAGGCGTTGAAAGCACGTTGTAGCCTCAAGTTTTGCTCACCCGAAATATCCGTGAGAACAGAGCAGCAATAATCAAAGAAAGGCACTATTAAAGCAGAGACTAATCGCACTCGCAGTGGAAACGGCAGTAGGTTCTTGCACAGTTTAATTTGGTGTAATGAGGCATTAACTCTTGAGATCGTCTTGGACACTTGTTTCTCCCATGAGAGTGTGCTGACAATTGTAAGACCAAGGCAGACCACAGAATCACTGTACGGTATCACAGTGTCGCTGACCAGGATGTTAGGCAGTTTACCACTGCAGACCGTGTTAACATACCTCGCCGTTCCCATAATCATCGCTGTGGTCTTTTTAGGATTCAGAGCCAATTTATTCTTGGTGGCCCATTCTACAATCCTCGAAATGTCCTGATTAATCTGCTGAATGGCTGTCCTCAAGTGCCTAGGTTCAACATGCAAGTATATAAGAAGATCATCCGCGTAAAAGTTATAAGAACAAAAACTCAAGACCGATTTAAAATCCAGTAAATAAAGGATGAACAAGAGAGGCCCCAATACCGATCCCTGAGGAACACCGGCAAATATTGTTTTCGCCGATAATTTGTCCCGCGAGACCGGATCGCGGACCGCCTGCTTCCTGCCGTCTAAGTAAGCACAAATCCAACGAAGAGCAGAGCAGGAGAAGCCCACATTCCTTAGGTTAGTTAGTCAATCAAAATCTTATGACAAACATTGTCAAAAGCCTTGGTAAAATCGAAAAATACAGCTATGGTAACCAATCTTGAATCCGCTGCCTGTCTCACATCATCCAGGAATCTTATTAAAGTTTGCGTTGAGTGACCTTTTCTGTAAGCCGATTGGTACTGGTCGAGGGTGTCGGATGATACAAGATACTCCTTGATCTGGTCAGCCACAGTTCTCTCCATAATTTTAGAAATGGCACACAGGATTGAAATCGGTCTATAATCCCGCAGTTCTGCCGGACATTTTACCTTCGGGATAGGGCTAACCAACGTCATCTTCCACAAGTCGGGATATACTCCCTTCTCCAGACAAAAGTTGAAAATGTGCACCATCACTGAGAGAATGCATGGTAACCCAATCTCGATAAGTTTCGGCGATAGACCATCCTCACCAACTGCCTCCGATTTATTATCCTTCAGAGCCTTAAGCACATGAATGGGCTCGATATGCTTCCAGTAAAATTTCTCATCGCTGTACTCTCCCCCACCCAGATAGTAGCCGTCCCCAACATCCTCAACTCTGTTTATGGACGGTGAAGAGCCTGTGAAATATTCATTTAACTCTTCAATAGAAAAGAGCAGTTGTTTGTCAGTAGTTCTAGCTTTGACCAGGCCAAGATATTTAAGCCTTTTCCATATCGAACTCGAATTCGCAAGATCATCAAAAGCAGACAGGTAATACTTGCTCTTAGCATCTCGTATCAGACCCTGCGTTTGATTTCTCAGAACTCTAAACTCGTCATAGTTCGCATCTGTTCTATTCCTTCTCCACCTTCTTCTCGCCCTGTCCCTCTCCCTCATCCGATCTCTAATGTAACTTGTGAGCCAGGGTGCCGGTAGGTGCTTCGGACTAATCCTCCGTATAGGAGCATGCCTGTTGAAACATTCAAGCAGATACTCATTCAGAATCCCGACCTTCTTATTGACATCATTCACATCAAATAAGGCACTCCAATCAGAGGTACCAAGCTCCTCGAGGAAACGCTCAGAATCAAAAGAACGGAAGTCCCTAACTTCGACGCTCCGCTCCTGGAAACGACTAATTCTTAGACCATATTCAATATACACCATATCATGAGCCGAAAGGAAGTTAACATCCTGTTGACCGTAAGAGATTAGTTTATCCGCATCATCTACAATACATAAGTCCAGCCACGTAGAAGATACGCGCGTGTGGTAAGTGGGCTCATATGGCACCAAGGAGAAATGCATAGTGTCAACAAAGGACCTGATAGATTCAGAATCGTAAGACCGAGAATTTAGGTCAGCATTAAAGTCTCCAAGAACGATCGCGTGATTATAAAGAGCAGACAAATCAGAAACGATGTTGAAAACCTCAGATAGATAGCCGCAGTGTGGAGGCCGATACACGACCACCAGAAGGAACTTGGAACTCCAGTCCGTCGAAATCTCAGCCACCAAGTATTCCGGTTTACGACAGTATACATCCTCCGAGTGCCTCAGCGTCCTAGCTCTCAATTGGTCACACAGATAGAAGGCAACGCCGCCACCCGCCTTGCCTGTACGATCCTGCCTCACAATGTGGTATCCGCGTAGAGACACCATATGGTCCGGAATGGATGGTCTTAACCAGGTCTCAGACATACAGATGATATGGTAACCCGAACCTTCAAAAAAAGATCTAAATTCATCAAGGTGGGCTAATAGCGACTGACAATTTACGTGACAAATACGTAAACAATCCATTGAGTTAGCCATAATTAATACTATTAATTCTGTCCGCTAACCGCCTGCGTAGAATAGGACAGCATTTGCCGTCCAGAGCCGAATGTGATGGATCCTCATGAGTCATCCACCTCTTGCAGTTACCACATACCGGCGCTGCATTCCTCTTCGTGCAATCCTTCGTTTCATGCGCTCCAGCGCAGTAACCACAGAGTGATACAAATCTACAGCCTTTCGCAAAGTGCCCAAACGCAAGACATTTAAAGCATTGCAGCACTCTCACATGATCCGACACTTTACATGCATGATAGCTCACGAAAACATGCTTCTCCTTGAGCAGCAATGCACGGATATTTGGCGATACCTCGACCACGCAACTAGTGGTGGCTCGATTCTCTTTTGCCGGATAAATGTAGACTATCTTGACCTGTGATGTATCTGCTTGAGAGAGAGAGAGAAAGAGAAAGAGAGAGAAAAAGAAAGAGAGAGAGAAATACGTATAGAGAAAAAGAATAAGGTATTTATAAAATAAAATAAAATTAATGTAATGTAATAAATAATGTAATAGGATTAATAATTGAAAGAGAAAGAGTGAGAGAGAAAGAGAAAGAGAGAGAGAGAGAAAGAGAGAGAGCGAAGAATAAGGTATACATGTTAAATAATAGTAATATAATTAATAATATTAATAATTCTTCAAGATTATTTTTGGCATTCTCTGGCTTTTTCAAAAGAGAAAAAATTTTTTGGATTGACCAGCTGTGATTTATCAAGAACGCCGGAAAATATGTGACACGATTGACAACAAAATTCGAAAAAAATCAGGTACATTGATTAAAATAAGACGCGTTGTATTTAGCTCTCGTTCTTTCGCTCTCTCTCCCTCTCTCTCTCTCTCTCTCTTCTCTCGCTTTCTCGTTCTTTCGCTCTCTCAGTTTTTCGAACTCTTGCATTATCGTACCTTCGCTCTCTCGATCTCTGTGTAGGAATAGTAAATCCACATATTTTATCGTGAAGCAGGGTTGCGTATAAAACACAATATTAAAAAATTAATATTATAATTGTCGAGTAGTTCTGAACGTGTTACAACGTTTTCTAAATAGTTCTGACAATCAACATTATTTAATCTTTAAAAAAAAAATTTTGTCATCTGAGAAACACGTATTTACGAATATATGGGTGAGATGCTGTAGAAAATCTCGGAGTTCTTGCTTACCTAAAATATTTTTTGTGTATTTTTAAGCATATTGTTATTTATAATTCTATTATAATTCTCGTGTAGTTCTGTACGTGTTCTAACGTTTTTGTATAGTTCTGGCTTACACATAACATATTTTATGTAAGTCCTATTCTCTTCGCTCGTTTTCTAGCGTTATTAATTTATTTCAAAATTATACAACATTGCCAAAGCCCTGAACTCTTTTGAAATTACTTCGTTTTCTAGCGTTATTAATTTATTTAAAAATTCTACAACATTGCCAATGCCCCGAACTCTTTAGAAATTACTTTAGTATGCTTAGAACTATACGAAAAAATTTTATATAAGCGAGAACTCCGAGATTTCTTACAGCGTCTCACCCTATTCTGGATAAATTTATGTCCTTCAAGCGTTAATATTTATTAAAAAGTTTTACAATATTGCCAATGCCCGGAACTATTTAGAATTTACTTTAGTATGCTTAGAACTATACCAAAAATATTTTAGACTAGATTTTTCGCCCACGCTTCGCGCGGGCTCAAAATCTATTCCCCTTTCTCCAAACTCACCCATTAATTAGGAGCACCAATAGAACCCCATAAAACCTCCAATTTTTAACCTCATAGTAGCTATCCCCATAAAATTAATAATCTTTTGGTACCAGTTTCATCAAAATCATTAACAACAAATTAGAAAAATTTTGGCACCGGTTTCAAGAAAATCAATCCATTAAAAAAAAATTATTCATTAGTGAAAAACTAAACTTATCCTCCAAAAATTAAATTCTATTATATTCTTTAGTTCTTTCTAAACAAAAATCGGAAACGTTTAAAAAAAATCAGTACATTAATGAAAAATTAAACTCGCGGTTTCAAAAAAATCAGCATATACAATTCTTTGAAATTTGGTCAATTATTTCCAAAAAAATTGGAAGGAACCGGTTTCCAAAAAGATCGGTAACGAAAAATTATACACTTTATGGCAATCCCCGGAAAATTCTACCCCTACTTCATATACAATTCTTTGTGATTCGGCCAATTAATTCCCAAAAAATTGGAAAAATTTCGTAATCAGTTTCCAAAAAGATCGGTAACGAAAAATTGTACACTTTATGGCACTCTCTGGGACATTCTACCCTTACTTCATATACAATTCTTTGAGATTTGGTCAATTAATTCTCGTAAAATTTAAAAAAAATTCGGAACCGGTTTCAAAAAAGATCGGCAATGAAAAATTAACCACGAAATTTTCATCCCCGGAAAATTCTACCCCTATTTCATATACTTTTGTTAAAAATTTGGTCCATAAATGTGTAAGTAGTTCGCGTACAGACAGACAGACAGACAGACGGACGGTACTTATATACTAGCTGGTTACCCGGGCTTCGCCCGGGAGTCGTTTTTCTTCAAACGACTTTATTTGTGTTTCAATATCCTTAATCGAAAAAAATTCCTTTATCAGTTCGGATACCGATTCCCAAAAAAGATCGGTAACGAAAAATTATACACTTTATAGCACTCCCCGGGAAATTCTATCCCTGTTTCATATACAATTCTTTAAGATTCGGTAAATTAATTTCCGAAAAATTGGAAAAATTTCTGATACCGGTTTCCAAATAGATCGATAACGAAAAATTATACACTTTATGACACTCCCCCGAAAATTCTACCCCTGTTTTATATACAATTCTTTGAAATTCGGTCAATTATTTCTCAAAAAATTGGAAAAATTTTGAATACCGGTTCCCAAAAAAATCGGTAACGAAAAATTAACCACGACATTTTCATCCCCGGAAAATTCTACCCCTATTTTATATACTTATGGTAAAAATTTGATCCACTAACAAATGAGTAGTTCGCGTACAGACAGACAGACAGACAAACGGTACTTATATTATAACTAGATTTTTCGCCCGCGCTTCGCGCGGGCTCAAAATCTGTTCCCCTCTCCCCAAACTCATTCATTAATTAGGAGCACCTTTAATGTTCTTTCTCTTCAAACTCTAACCTACATCTTCGAATTCTTTTTTAAATAATAAAAGATAATAGATAATATTACAGATGCAGATTAGCATTGTCAAATATTTTAAAAATGTAATCCCCTATATTAAAATCTTTAAATTTTATTTTTGCCTTGAGCGTTTTCACCCTCCGTTGACCCGCCAATACTCTCTTTCATTTTCTTCCATTTTATTTTTTTTTCAAAATCATCAAAAAATTAGAAAAATTTTGGCAACGGTTTCAAGAAGATCGATTCATTAATGAAAAATTATCAATTAATAAAAAATTAAACTTATCCTCCAAAAATTAAAAAAATTTTGATATTTGACTCCTATTTCATATATAATTCTTTAAGATTCGGTCAATAAATTCCCGAAAAATTGAAAAAATTTTTTAACCGGTTTCTAAAAAAATTGGTAACAAAAAATTATACATTTTATAGCAATCCCCGGTAAATTCTACCCCTGTTTCATATATAATTCTTTAAGATTCGATCAATTATTTCCCAAAAAATTAGAAAAATTAGAAAAACCGATTTCCAAGAAAATCGGTAACGAAAAACTATACACTTTATGGCACTCCCCGAGAAACTCTACTCCTACTTTATATACTTTTGGTAAAAATTCGGTCCACTAACGAATGAGTAGTTCGCGGTCAGACAGACAGACGGACAGAAGACGGTACTTATATATATTTATATATATATAGATGTACATATTCTGTACTTGATATACGCACGTGCGCGCGCGCGTGCGTATATAAAAAAGATCGGTAACGAAAAATTATACACTTTATGGCAATCCCCGGGAAATTCTACCCCTACTTCATATACAATTCTTTGCGATTCGGTCAATTAATTCCCAAAAAATTGGAAAAATTTTGTAACCGATTTCCAAAAAGATCGGTAACGAAAAATTGTACACTTTATGGCACTCTCTGGGACATTCTACCCTTACTTCATATGCAATTCTTTGAGATTTGGTCAATTAATTCTCGTAAAATTTGAAAAAATTTCGGAACCGGTTTCCAAAAAGATCGGTAATGAAAAATTAACCACGACATTTTCATCCCCGGAAAATTCTACCCCTATTTCATATGCTTTTGGTAAAAATTTGGTCCACTAACGAATGAGTAGTTCGCGTACATACAGACAGAAGACGGTACTTATATATATAGATATATAGATAAGCCAGAACTCCGAGATTTCTTACAGCGTCTCACCCTATTCTGGTTAAATTCCTGACTTTCGAGCGTTAATAATTTTTTTTTAATTTATAACTTTTTAATAAACAATGATCACTGGCTAAAACCTTCTGAGGATCACTTATGAGGGTGATCTTGACAACATATGTCGTCCCTTTTATGCATAATTACCTTTTATCTTTTTCGAGTTAAAAGAATTAGAAAAATATAAAAGGTTAAATCGAAATTGAAATTAATTTACATAAAAAAAATAGATAAACATAAATTTTTTACATTAATAAAAATTAATTTTTTAAATTATAAATATGCATTTAAGCGAAGACAATGTATTTAAAAGAAATGAAGATAAAGTAATTAAGTATATTATACATAAAATTATGTTACACGAAATTATAAGAAATTTTAAAATAAATGGTAGTTATTTAAAATACACTACATTTACACTACATTTACATACTACAAATGAGATAAAAATATTTATTCTCGTCAATTTGATATTGAAGAAATCCTTGAAATTCCTCACCTTACGTAAATATTAGAGTTAATAACTTAGGGATTAAAAAAAAACATATATCGATTAGAAGGGTGATTTTTTATTAAATATCTCACTTAAATGTATAAGTGGTCCAATTTTTTCAATTTCACGTGCTGCTAAAATAAGCAATTATAACGACAGATTTGTTGTTCGTAATTCAACGGCTCTAATTTTGTAGTTTGAATTATTTTAACTACGAAGCATATCGCTAAACCCCTTAAACATTAATGCTACCGCTATGTTGATCGTGTGTACCAATGAAAACACATAACCTTGCAGATTCGTCGAATTGAGGAATACTAAAGACGCATTTTTCCTAGGAAAATTTATTTGAAAGAAATGAATATAATTATGATATAAATGATATACTTATTTTCGAAAATTTAGGATTAACGCATTATATTCTTAGTTCGCTAAGTAAATTTGACTCTTTTCTTTACTTTTAACTTTTTGTTTTAACAACTTTTTAAAATTTTCAACAACTTATTTTTTGCTTTTATATCGCAGAACTCAAAATAAAATTGTTATAGAACTATAGATCTCGCAAAATCTGAAGAAGAGATAATTTACTTTTATAATATGCTTACATATAATAATACTAAAAAAATAATATATTACTAAATGTGTTATTTTTTAGTATTTATACGGTTCTTTAGAACCGATTTTATAAATCTATGTTTACTTACTAACAGAAAAAGAGAGAAAAAGAGTAAGAAAGAAAGAGAGAGAGAGAGTGGAGCATTATTTGTTTTGCGCCGAAAGGATTCTTTTCAAACGTTATGTAAGGGAGAAAGAGGAAAAAAAAGTAGACAGAAAGAGAGAAACAGAAAAAGGTATTTATAAAATAAAAATATTATTAAACCGAAAATACATTAAGAGGAAAAAAAGTAGAAAGAGAAAAACAGAAAAAGGTATTTATAAAATAAAAATATTATTAAACCGAAAATACATTCGTAGTTCAACAATTTTAAAGAACCAAAATTCAAACAGAATTTTTCGAAATCAAAATTATTTATATTATTAATTAAACAGGAAAAAATACATACGTTTATTTTAATTATAATTGCATTTAAAAAAAAATGTCTTTGTTTTTAAATGTATGATAAGAAAATTATCCAAAAAAAAAACAGATTCAATAAATTGAAGCGTAAAAAGGACAATATTTTACGCTAAAAAGAATTGTGCAAAAGGTGGAACGCTCGATAATTTAATTATCATCTCTTTTGCTTCCTCATATTTTTTATTGTAATACTGATTTGATTTAAATTAAATCTGCTAAACTGACTCCATTATTACATAATTGCTAAACTGATTATGAAATACATTTATTAAATATAATAAACGTAATTTATTTAGGTAGAATAAAATTATAAAAACATTAATTAATCTTATCTTTTATAAATATTCACATATTTTAATTTAAAAACATCAACATAATAGATTATAATTATAACGAAATAATAAGAGATATTCTTATATATATATATGAATTTATTTAAAGGGTTATAAAAATGCCCACAAAAAATAAAAAAAAATGAGATTAAAAATAAATATTTTAATAGACAAAGAATACGTGAATTACGAACTGGAAAAATATATTTAAAAAAGAAATGTGAAGCTTCAAATATTAAAATAGATGATTTTGAAAAACAAATTGAAATAAAAATAAAAGAATATACAGCTAACACAGAAGAAGAGAAAAAACAGAAAGAAGTTCAAAGGATTAGGAGAATACGACAAAATTCTACGTACAAAGAAATAGAAAGGGAGAGAAATAGGCAAAGAATGAGGCATATACGACAAAATCCATTATACAAAAAAAGTGAAAGAGAAAGCAATATAGAAAGGATGAAGCAAACACGACAGGATCCGTCGTATAAAGAAAAAGAAAGAGATATGAATATTAAAAGAATAAGATCTGTGAGAGAAGAACAATTATACAGAGAATTAGAGAAGGAAAAAAATATAAAACGAATAAAATTAAAACAAAAAGTGGAAATTTATTGTATAAATGAGCAAATCAAAAACAAAGAAAGAATTAGATTTTTACGTACAATTTCTGAATACAAATTATTAAATAATGAATTAAATAATATTATTAAAAAAAGAAAGTTTTTGGAAGATTCAAATTTCGTCAAAAAACAACGAGGACAGGATATTGAACGTAAAAGGTTGTTAAGGTTAGATGATTTTTTCAAATACAGAGAAAAATGTAATAATTATGTTCAGATGAAGACAAAAAATAAAAATAAAGATAATGAATACTATTATTATTCATTATTAATAAAGTTTTTTAAAAATAGAAAAGATGGACCTGATATAGTTTGCGTCTGTTGTGAAAATTTGTTTTTTTTTAAATCTGTAGAGCATTTTAGTATTACAAAAATAAGAAATAAATTGTATGGCACAAGAATGGATATTGATGAATTTATTGATAAAATTATCAATAACTCATCAGAATATATGTGTAAGACTTGTAAAAGATATATCACATTAGGATAGCTTCCAAAAACAACAGCAAACGAAGATTTAAGGTTCAATAATGTTGGAGAGTCAAACCGAACATTCGGGAAAGTTCGCATTATTCAACACTCGGAGTCCGCAGCTCCGTTTTGAACGTCGCGACCCTTCATCACGTGCCTCGACGAACGTTTCGCACGCCTATTCGTCGAGGCACCGTGCCTAGCGACAGGAGCGCGTGTTTCACGCGTAAGTACTTTCAAAATAAAAGAAAACAACAAGATCGCCCGCCCCGGGAATGACTGCTAATCCCCGTTTTCGCGCGGCGCGACCGCCGAAATCGAGCGCGAAGCGGGCAGAATCTCTCAGCTCGTCAGCTCGTCCGCACGGTAGCTGACGATCCGTCGAAAAATCCCTCGTCGTTCACGCGACATTAAACATTGTTCGCGCGCGGTAAACCTGCTCTGTGTAAACCTAATTGGTGTGTGTGTGCATCACATCTGCGTTAGTAAGACGACGCCCGTATCATTTTCGCTATCGTCGCGATCAAGATTTCCGTCGGCCGCGATCAAGATCTCCGTCGGCCGCGATCAAGATCTCCGTCGGCCGCGAGCAAGATCTCCGACTCCGCTCTACGCGAATTGCTCCGGGCGTCGCCTGCTCTGTGTGCAGAAATAAACGTTGTGAATTATAAATCGACAAGTGTTTAAGTTTCTTCCCGCTCCGAATCCTTCAACGAGGCTCCACGCTCGTGCTACCGAACGTCCTCGCGCTCATTTCTGAGCGAATCCCGGCGATTCATCTCGGGACGATCTCGTCGAGATCGCCTCCCGAACATTCTGGTCCTTCGAGCCGGATCGAGGCGTCGGTGAAGGAAGTGAGGGAAGCTCTCTCGGTTGATCGCTCACACGTTCCGCCGCAGCACCATGTCCGATCTACTGGCGACACAGACGAGGTTGCAACGCTCGATCGAGCGTTCTCTGGATAATTTCCGGAAAGTGGGGAAAGGAAATCTAACAGCAGCAAAGATCCGTTCCCGAATTGCCGCACTGAAGGAGCTCTGGTGCTCCTTTCAAGAAGGGCACGACCTGCTGACGAAGGCGACGCCGACGAAGCAGATGGAGCTGGCCTACTTTCAAGACGACCACTTCGGAGTCACCGAGGAGGCCTACCTAACAACCCTGGATTTCATGTCTGACTGGTTGGAAGAACTCGAGCCCTTCGTGAGTCCGAACCAATCGCTGTTAAACGCGAGTGCGCGTGCGGAGGCGTCCGCATTCTCTTTATCGCATCTCCCGGCCATTCGATTACCTCCCTTCGACGGGAATTACGCCGAGTGGGAAACGTTTCGCGATCGATTCACTGCGCTCATTCGAAACAATAAAGAATTAGATAATTTCGCGCGGATGCACTTTTTGACTTCCTGTCTTAAAGGTCGCGCGCTCGATTGCATCGGAAATATCTCAGTGACCGCCGATAACTTCGAAGTCGCCTGGCACGCGTTAACTTCGCGGTACGAAAGCAAACGCCGTGCTCTCAATGTACATCTCACAACGCTGCTCAATTTACCGGTTCTCACCCGGGAATCTGCCTCCGACTTGCAGAGTTTATACGACAAAGTGAATGTCGCGGTATCATCTCTTTTGAATCTTAAGCGAAAACCGGAGGAACTCTGGAACGACATCCTTGCGCATATAGTAACGCATAAACTCGATCCGACCACGCGGAAAGCGTGGAATTTAAAAGAAACGGATAAAGACTCTCCTCCGTCGTATGAGGATTTAAATCGATTTCTTCAATCGCGCGTTCGAGCGCTTGAAAACTTCGCGCCCGCAGCGTCGACTAAACCCTCTCCTCCGCCGAAAGTACACGCCGCCACGGCGTCAGCGACCACGCCGGCGAAATGTCCCTTATGCCCAGCGCCGCATCTTCTAAGTGCTTGTCCCCTGTTCCTGGGGAAGAATTCGAACGAACGATGGGATCTTGTCAAACAACATAAGCGTTGTTTCAATTGTCTGAGTGAGAAACATTCCTCACCCGATTGTAAAAGTAAATACTCTTGCCGCATCTGTCAAAAGAAACATCACTCGATGTTACATTCGACCTCGAATTCTTCCTCCACCCCGTCGGGAGCGCCCGCGGCGGGAGTAACATCGCCAGATCGCTCGTCGCCTAAAACGTCTGAACCGAAAGTCGAGGTGGCCTCGATGCTCGCCTCCAGAAACACGCAAGGTCGATCGCAGGTCCTTCTAGCGACGGCTTGGATCACGGTTCGCGCTCCGTCAGGTCGCGACGCGGTCGTCCGAGCCCTGCTCGACCAAGGGTCCGAAATGACCTTTATTTCGGAAAATTTAGCACAACTCTTGCACGCGAAGCGAATTCGCATGCCGATCTCAGTCACCGCCGTCGGCGGCATTCACGCCGGAACTTTTCGTCACGTGACACAATTGCTCATTTCTCCGCGAGAAACTCACGTTCCGTCGTTCGCCACGACCGCGCTCATTTTAGGCAAATTAACCGCTTATACACCGAAGAGGCAAACGGACCTTTCGTCGCTCTCTCATTTAAGCGATTTACCATGGGCTGATCCGAATCCGACCAGTCCCGATCCTATCCAAATTATTATTGGAGCCAATTTATATAACGATTTAATTCTCGACGGTGTGCGCAAAGGAGCTCTCGGGCAACCGATCGCCCAGAACTCCGTCTTCGGATGGGTCATATCAGGGCCTATGACACCTAACGTAACCGACGCTCATTCCTCGACGACGCATTCCGCTTTAACCTTTCCTAGCATTTCAATACATCATACTCTCGGCACGCCTTCTCTTGAAAGCGAACTTCGGCGGTTCTGAGAAGTCGAGGAGCTCCCTCGCCAGTCGATTCTCACCCCGCACGATAAGTATAGCGAAGAGCATTTTCGCCTGACGCATTCTCGTGATCCGGACGGACGATACGTCGTGCGCCTCCCCTTCAAACGGGACCCCCCCATCGACATCGGTGCGTCCAGATCACGCGCCGAAGCCATGCTCAATACGTCGGTACGGCGCTTTGCAAATAATTCCGCGTTGGCAAACGAATACAAGGAGTTCCTTGCGGAATATAAACATCTCGGTCATATGCGCGAGGCGCTGCCACAAGATGAGAGCGGGCAACACGTGTATCTGCCTCATCACGGCGTGATCCGGGAAGGGAGCACGACAACGCATCTACGCGTTGTCTTCAACGCGTCGAGCCTTACTTCGAACGGGACATCGCTAAATGGACATTTGCACGCCGGGCCGAAGTTGCAAACCGACATTACAGCGGTCATCTCGCGATGGCGTAAACATCGATACGTTTACACGGCTGACATCGCGAAGATGTACAGACAAATTCGACTAGATTCTCGCGATATAAATTACCAACGAATTCTCTGGAGATCGTCAATCTTCGCAGTCATAATCGTTTATATATTGCTCACGGTCACGTATGGAATGATATGCGCGCCGTTTCTTGCTCTCAGGGTTTTGAAACAGTTAGTTCACGACGAAGGTCACCGATTTCCGCTCGCGGGAGCCATCCTATCTGATAATATTTACGTCGACGACGTACTATTCGGCGCGGACGACGTGACGCTCTTAAAGCAAGCACGCGATCAGCTGATCGCGTTATTAAGACTCGGCAAGTTCGAACTAAAAAAGTGGGCAAGTAATTCGCCCGTTCTCCTCGCGGATATTGATCCGGCAGATCACGGCCTGGCTTGCAATAAACGATTAGCTGAAGACGAACAACTCAAGATTCTAGGAATCGGATGGAATCCGACCCGCGATATTTTCGAGTTCCGCGTATCGCTCGACACCGTTCTCCCAGAAAGCAAACGCTCCATTCTCTCTACGATCGCGAAATTCTACGACCCGTTAGGCTGGGTTACTCCCGTAACCATCACCGCCAAGATCTTTATGCAAAATCTCTGGCGTGAGACGCTCAACTGGGACGACGTCATTTCCGCGCCCCTGCTCGCTCGGTGGAAAGAAATCCACACTAGACTCTCGCATCTCAACCGATTGCAAATTCCCCGATGGACCGGCCTCGGGCCGGATATATCTCACGCTGAGGTACACGGATTTGCGGATGCGTCGAATGCCGCTTACGCCGCCGTAGTGTATCTCCGGGTCATTTTCTCCGACGGTCGAGTGATAATTACGTTGCTCATCGGAAAATCGAAAGTTGCGCCCATAAAGCCCCTTAGCGTTCCACGCTTGGAACTACTCGCGGCTCTTCTCCTCGCCCGACTCATGGAATTCGTGCGCGAATCGCTTAACTATGCCTTTCCGGAGTTTTGCTGGACGGACTCAGAGGTCGTGCGCGCGTGGGTCACCAGCCACCCGTCTCGCTGGAAGACGTTCGTCGCTAATCGCGTCACAGAAATTCAGTCGCGTCTTCCGCGAGGCGAGTGGCGTCACGTGTCGACCGAGGATAACCCGGCCGACTGCGCGTCCCGCGGACTCTTCGGCGACGAAATTGTCGATCATGACCTATGGTGGCAAGGCCCTCCCTGGTTACGCGTCGCGAACACCGAGTGGCCAGTCAACGACAAAACTCTATCCAGCACTGCTCCTGAAGAAAGGATCGTTACCCTCCATTGCTCTCGTGATGACCCGGATTGGGATCTCGCCTCGCGGTATTCTTCTTGGCCAAAATTGCTTCGCGTCACCGCGTATGTGCTCAAGTTCGTAAACCTTTGTCGTCCTCGCGCGAATCTCGGTGCCGACTCACCGTCGTCATCACCCGCGGCGTCTCACCCCGCGCCCAAAAGCGTGGCCCTATCGGCCTCGGACTGCCGCGTCGCAAGGATCTTTTGGATCAAGCACATTCAAGCGCAGCTATATTCCAGGGAAATCGATGCGTTATCGCACAAGAAGCCCCTTCCGGGGAAAAGCTCGCTTCTCGCTCTTCACCCGTTCCTCGACCAAGACGGAGTTCTGCGCGTCGGGGGTCGAATAAATAAAGCTCCTTTACCGTTTTCCTTCCGACACCCGATACTCTTCTCTTCTCACCCGTTGGTCAAACTCATCGCGCGCCAAGCTCATTGGCGAACCTTACACGCCGGACCTCAGCTCACGTTAAACGTATTACGGCGGGATTTCTGGATAATTCACGCGCGCAACGTCGTGAAAGCCGTCATCCACAATTGTGTCACGTGCATTCGCGAGCGCGCCGCAATCCCCACGCAACTCATGGGAGATCTTCCCGAGTCCCGAGTCTCAGCGGCTCGCAGCTTCGCTCACTGCGGTCTCGACTACGCGGGACCCGTGTATATTCGCGCTTCCGCTGGCCGAGGCATCACCACGCGAAAAGCATACATCGCGCTCTTCGTCTGCCTGACGACTCGAGCGATACATCTTGAATTAGTGGCCGATTACGCGACGCCGGCCTTTTTAAATGCTTTCTCTCGATTTTGCGCGCGGCGCGGTCTGCCGCAAGCGATGTATTCGAACAACGGGACCACTTTCGTCGGGGCCGATCGAGAATTGACCTCCGCGTACAGAGCGGCAGTGCGAGACCCAACCTTTTTGAATACCACCGCGTCCGATAACATAACTTGGCATTTCATCCCCCCGTCGGCTCCGCATTTCGGCGGACTATGGGAAGCGGGCGTGAAGAGTGTAAAGACTCATTTACGTCGCGTCCTCGGGAGTCACACGCTCACTTACGAAGAATTTTCAACGTTGCTATGCCGAATCGAGGCGTGCCTCAATTCACGTCCGATTGCCGCTCTGTCCGATACGCTCGACGATTACGAGTGTCTCACTCCCGGTCACTTCTTGATCGGCTCCGCGCTTACGGTCAACCCCGAACCATCCATCCTCCAGCTAAACGAGAATCGCTTATCACGATGGCAGCTCGTTCGGCAAATCACGGAACGGTTCTGGAAAATGTGGCAGAGTGATTACCTGAATACATTACAAACGCGTACGAAGTGGCGAAAAGAGAAACCGCCGATCCGCGTCGGACAAATTGTTCTTTTACGAAACGCCGCGCTACCTCCCTGCAAATGGGAGCTCGGGCGAGTAACACAATGCCACGCCGGTTCCGACGGTTTGGTGCGAGTCGTCACAGTCAAGACTTCCGTTTCCGAGTATAAGCGTCCCCTCGCGAAATTGTGTCTTTTGCCCATCCAGAGTCAGGCGACGAGCGATCAAGCCTGCGCAATTTAGGAATAAGTTTGTAAATATATTTAAGGTATAAAGGTTCCGTCATGGCGGGCGGAACTTACGCGAAATTTAGACATAAGGTTGTCATTAGATTTAAGGTCTCAGGAACTCCGTCATGGCGGGCGGAATTCACAAAACTGTAACGCGCCTCTTCCTTTCTTGTATATTTAATTATTTCGAAACTACCGTTTCGAGGCGGGCGGTATGTTGGAGAGTCAAACCGAACATTCGGGAAAGTTCGCATTATTCAACGCTCGGAGTCCGCAGCTCCGTTTTGAACGTCGCGACTCTTCATCACGTGCCTCGACGAACGTTTCGCACGCCTATTCGTCGAGGCACCGTGCCTAGCGACGGTTCTAGGAAGAAATCTCCCCGGAAAAATCCTCCCCGGAAATAAGTTCCCGGAAAAATCTCCCCGGAAAAAATCTCCCCCGACAAATATCTCCCACGGAAAAAATTTCCCCCGGAAGAAATCTCCCCCGGAAAAAATATCCCCCGGAAGAAATCTCCCCCGGAAAAAATATCCCCCGTAAAAAATCTCCCAATCCATAATTCCAGTACTGCTGTATTTCTAATTGAGATGGCATTTTTAAAAGCCGTTACACTAGACTGTGCGACTTTATTTGGTGCTTGTATATGTTATTATTCGGAACCGTCAACTGATTGTGCTGTGTTTACTCTTCGTCAGCAATATCACCGCGAATAACAGTAATCAGTCTGTTGTAAGTACTGGTAGCGATATTATCGTGCGCCATGCCGCTCAAATTTGTAAAAAGCAACAAGGGAAAAAATCAGCTGATTGCTGATGGTGAATTGTATTACAAGCATGGGGAGGGGTCTAATGGAAAAGTTATTTGGCGGTGTGTGCAGTATAAATCCGGGTGTCGGGGGATTTGTCACACGTCGTCGGAGTTACGCGATGGTATGTAAATTAATGTGCTTCATAGCTGTATCGGAAAATTGTCATTACTCTTTTATTTTTTGCTTATTGTAGGCATCATTTTGCATCAAACTGAGCACACAACTCACACTCCTAACGCTGCAGCTGTTGAGACAAAACGCGTTGTTGCAAAATTACGGAAGAAAGCGGTTACAAGCAAGGAAGCATCATCGTCGTTAGTGGCGTCCGTACTGGGTACGGTGTCGTCTCCTGTTGCTGCACAATTACCGAGTGCTGAGTCGTTGAGTCGGACTGTCCGAGGAATCCGTCAAAGGAACAATCCTTTACCGCCTAATCCCAGGAAGAACACATTGTATGAAATACCAGAACACTTTCAAAAGACATTGAAGAGCGTGAAATTCTTGTTATTCGACTCTGAGGATATTAACAACAGACTGCTTATATTTGCTACGGAGGATAATCTGCAGGTGTTGCGAGGATGTGACGTATGGTATTGCGATGGTACTTTTAAAGTAGTGCCTGAAATATTCGACCAACTGTACACCGTACATGGGGAGGTGAATGGCAAGGTTGTGCCTCTCGTATATGCGTTATGCCCTAATCGACGCAAGAGAACATATCAAACTCTGTTACGGGCTCTAAAAAATGCTATTCCCGGGGTGGCCCCAAAAAATGTAATGTCGGATTTCGAGATGGCATTTTTAAAAGCCGTTACGCTAGAATTTCCCGAGTGTGATATCAAAGGGTGTTTATTCCATTTCGGTCAGGCACTTTGGCGTAGTATACAAGATCACGACCTTGCGCCATTGTACCGCGAGAGCAGCCGCGCAGCTCGTAATTTGCGAATGTTATTCGCATTGGCGTTCGTTCCTTCCTGCGATGTTACTTACGCGTACGATACTTTGCTGCAGTCGCCATTTTTCACGGATAATGAGAAGGATTTGAGAGGTTTCCTCGATTATTTTGAGCACACTTGGGTTGGCGTGTTAGGTCGTCGTAAGGTACGACGCGGCGCAATGTTTGACATTTCTTTGTGGAACCACTACTCCTCAGTGATGGTGGCTGCTGCTCGTACCAACAATGCAGTGGAAGGATGGCACCATGCACTAAATCGGAGGGCAAATGGTTCGCATCTCATACTGTGGAAAATGATTGAGTTGCTTCAAGCAGAGCAGGGTCTCGTCGAGGCTCACATTGCGCGCGCGGATGCTCACGCTCCTGCGAATAATAGAAACAAGCGCTACAAAGACAACGATGCGCGATTGAAGAGTCTCGTTGCAGCCTACAACCGACAGGATGTGTTACAATATTTGAAGAATGTCGCTGCCAATCTGTCGTTATAAAAATTTGTTGTGGATTATGTGTTATTTATCTTTGTTGTTAGTTACGCCGATTGTATTACGTTAATTGCGCTTTGTTGGATGCGTTGAATTTTGCTTTGTATTAAATTATCATGAGTTATGTATTTATTGTCCTTGTTTTTAGTCACGTTGACTTTTTTAATTTATTTGCGCTTTGCTGGTTGCGTCAAACTTCTTGAGAAATGTTGCTGTCAATCTTTCTTTGTATTAAATTATCATGAGTTATGTTTATTGTCTTTGTTTTTAGTCACGTTGACTTTTTTAATTTATTTGCGCTTTGCTGGTTGCGTCAAACTTCTTGAGAAATGTTGCTGTCAATCTTTCTTTGTATTAAATTATCATGAGTTATGTATTTCTTATCTTTTGCTGGGCACGGAAATTTTTTCCGGGGGAGATATTTTCCGGAGGAGATATTTTCTGGAGGAAATTTTTTCCGGGGGAGATATTTTCCGGGGAAGATTTTTTCCGGGGGAGATTTTTTGATCGGGAGATTTTTTCCGGAGAGATTTTTTCCGGGAACTGATTTCCGGGAGATTTTTTCCGGGGAACAAAACGTCGGTTACGCTAGCGACAGGAGCGCGTGTTTCACGCGTAAGTACTTTCAAAATAAAAGAAAACAACAAGATCGCCCGCCCCGGGAATGACTGCTAATCCCCGTTTTCGCGCGGCGCGACCGCCGAAATCGAGCGCAAAGCGGGCAGAATCTCTCAGCTCGTCAGCTCGTCCGCACGGTAGCTGACGATCCGTCGAAAAATCCCTCGTCGTTCACGCGACATTAAACATTGTTCGCGCGCGGTAAACCTGCTCTGTGTAAACCTAATTGGTGTGTGTGTGCATCACATCTGCGTTAGTAAGACGACGCCCGTATCATTTTCGCTATCGTCGCGATCAAGATTTCCGTCGGCCGCGATCAAGATCTCCGTCGGCCGCGATCAAGATCTCCGTCGGCCGCGAGCAAGATCTCCGACTCCGCTCTACGCGAATTGCTCCGGGCGTCGCCTGCTCTGTGTGCAGAAATAAACGTTGTGAATTATAAATCGACAAGTGTTTAAGTTTCTTCCCGCTCCGAATCCTTCAACGAGGCTCCACGCTCGTGCTATCGAACGTCCTCGCGCTCATTTCTGAGCGAATCCCGGCGATTCATCTCGGGACGATCTCGTCGAGATCGCCTCCCGAACAAATAATGTGCCAAAAGTCGTAACAGATTTAACGGCGATTGAGGAAAGGATGGTATCACCCTATATACCATTTATGCAAATAAAAGCATTACAACCGTTTGCTATTAATCCACAATTATCATTAAAAGGAAGTATTGTTAATATTCCAGTTGAAATCAATGAAATGATAAATATTTTACTTAGAAGTTTTGATGAAATGTCGACTATACAAATAAAGTTAAAAAGAAACCTAGAACACAAGTCTGATTATATGCATGAAACTATAAAACCAGCAAAAATTTGTGAAGCTTTGGAATATTTACGACATACTCCTTTGTATATAAAAAACAATATAAAAATTAACGATGATTTCTTTAAAAAATATAATAAAAATGTTAATGCAGAGTTGGATTTTATTGTAGATAATAATGATAAGTGTCATAACAGCACGAATACAATAAATCAATTAAATTTAGAAAAACACGACAATAATTCGGATTCTGAGGAATCGGTTTCTTTTGAACCAATTGACGAAGTTCTTATTATAGATAGGAATAAAGAAATATCTGAAAATATATCAATTATAGCACCTGAACAAAACAAATTTCCAGTACCTTGGCATTTAACAGAAAATATTGATGAATTGTGCTTTCCAAAAATTTATGGAGGAGAAATACTGGATAAAAAAAAAAACTATCATACTCTGAAAGAATTAAATTTGAGGCCAGACATAGAGACAGAAGATCGTGTCAACCTACAAGGATTTTATTTATGGCTAAACAAAAATTGGAAAGATCAGTAATGTCAAATTTAAATATTTGCTTAAGGAGAGTAAAAAAAAATGAAAACTTAACTGCTAAAAAAATTAAAGATCAGAATTTTTTAAATGATTCTATCCATCATGACGATGGATATAGATTTTTGAAACAAGTGAGGTCGTCACCATCATATTGGGAAAGCAAGAAGAAACATTTACTTGGCATGATTAGACAATGTGGAATTCCAACATTATTTATTACCCTTTCTGCATGTGAACACAAAAATCCAGAGTTATTAAAAATTTTATACAAATTGAAAGAAAATAAAAACATCAGCATTTATGATGCTTTAAATTTGGATATGGCACAGAAAACTAATTTAATCAGAGAAGATCCGGTAACATGTGTACGATATATAGAAGAAAGATTTAATCAAATTATGACAATATTACAAAATAAACATGGTCCATTTGGAGAAAATTACGTTGTTGATTGTTCCGGCTCCAGTAGTCGGCGCGGCTGGTACAGCCTTGGGATAAGGACTCGACGGTCAGGCAGGATGTGCACGTACAAGTTCACTCAACGTGGATTTCAAACGTTTATTAATTTTGTCAGTTACTCGATGTCCGTTACACAAGCGACAAGACGGACTAAATTAACGTACGACCGTCTCGAACGAAGGCTGGAGGACGAATCTGCCTGCCGATAGTCGATCGGAGCGATCGAATACATCTTCGACCGTTAACGCGGTCCAAAACAAGGCGAAGCACCGGAGCCTCCTTTGTCTCGTGATTAAATAAACACCGTGTACTGGTGACGAGCACGTGTTCGTCTGAACCAAGCGTTTCGTTTCGAGAGCGTTCGCGATGATCCTCGAAGGCGCGAGTGGTGGCGATGCTTCCTACGAAGGTTTCATGTTTAGATGCCGGAACATATGCTTTAGTATTAAAGCTTTAGTATTAAAGTTGATTATTTTTAGAGAAGAGAATTCCAAGCTAGAGGATCAGTTCATACGCATAATCTTTTATATTGCAGAAATGCTCTAATTTATACTGAGGAAAATGATGACGAAAATGAAAAGTTAATAAAATGGATTGATAAAATCATTACTTGTCACTATGACGATAAAAATCCATTAATACGTTTACAGATACATCGACATAAGCCGACATGTTACAAAGGTAGAAGAAATAAATATTTGTGTAGGTTTAACTTTCCTATGTTTGTTATGAAAAATACGTTGATTCTTACACCCTTAGAAGAAAAAGAGAAAAATAAAAATTACAAATTAAATATTAAAAAATCAAAGAGATGATGCAAGAATTTTTTGAAAAAAATATACTAATTTCTTTTGAGGAAATGTTGGAACGTTTAGAAATGACTGAGAGAGATTACATTCATGCAATCAGAAGCACTTTATCAAGAACTAAGATTTTCTTAAAAAGACAAAGCAACGAAGTTGCAATTAATGGGTACAACAAAATAATATTGACACTTCTCGAATCAAATATGGATATACAATTTGTATTAGATCCATATAGTTGTGCTTCATATATGATTAATTATGTTATAAAAGTCGATGCAGGCCTATCACGATTATTAAGAGAGGCATCAAAAGATTTGGAAAATGGAAATTTAGATATTAAACGAAAGTTTAGAAAGATTGCTAACATTTTCATAAACGGTAATACTATGTCTGCACAAGAAGCAGTTTATCACGTTCTCGGTCTACCACTTTCATTGTGTAGTAGAGCTGTTATTTATATTAACACTTCTCCGCAAAAAGAGCGTGTACGAATGTTGAAAAACCAAAAACATTTAAAAAAAATTAGCGACGATTCAACGGATATCTATTACAAAAACATTATCGAAAAGTACGAGAATCGAAATTATTCTAAATATCCTGAGATTTGTCTTGCAGATTTTGCGGCGAACTTAGAACATAAAAATTATAAAAATGAAAGTGATAACGATGATGACTATAGTGAGAACGGTGAAATTAAACAACGAAATAAATTGAAAATTATTAGATTTAATCGATATAAATTGCAACAAGATCGATATAATTATTTCAGAGAACAGGTTTTATTATTTTTACCATGGAAAAATAAATTAAACGATGTGGAGACACAAGATTGTGAGCGAATTTACATAGAAAATATTCAAAAAATAGAAGAGAATAGAAAGAAATACTCAGTTATAGGTGATGGAGAAATTAACGATGCATTAGATCAAGCACAAAAAGATCAGCAAGATATTGAAGATGAAGAAGTAGAATCTTTTAGAAAAACAAATGTAGAAAAGGAGCAAGAGGTAGATATATTTACTCAAACTGGTATTGCAGATGGCTTAAATAAAAATAAAAGAAAAATAAGTAGTCCATCTAAAGTTACAAAAGAAGAAATGATGAATATACTTCGCGAATTAAATGATAAACAACGAGAAATTACAATGCATGTTTTACATTGTTTTAAGAATGGAAAGTTACCAATTAGACTATTTTTAAGCGGATCTGCTGGTGTGGGAAAAAGCAAAGTGATTAATGCGATTTATCAGGTATTGCTGCATTACTTTGATGATATGCCTGGTGAAAATAATAATAAAGTGAAAGTATTATTATGTGCTCCCTCTGGCAAAGCAGCATTTTTAATAGGTGGAGTAACGTTACACACAGCTTTTGCTTTGCCAGTAACACAATACGGAGGACAAATGCCAGAATTGTCAGAAGATGTGGCTAATACTATACGAGAGAATTTATTTGAATTAAAATTATTAATTATAGACGAAATATCGATGGCGGGTAGTACGATGTTCGAATTGATACACGATTAAGACAAATAATGGGTCGAGACAAAAGCTTTGGTGGAGTTTCTGTTTTGATGGTAGGAGATCTTTATCAATTACCACCGGTTATGGATAATTGGATATATCTCCCACCTAAATCATGCATGTTAAGCGTTTTTTCAGAAAATGTATTATGGAACGAATTTGAATTATTTGAATTAACGGAAATAATGAGACAAAAAGAAGATAAAAATTTTATTGAAGCACTTAACAATCTTGCGAGAGGAACAATGTCTGAAAACAATATTGATCTAATAAGATCAAGAGAAACGACAGAAGATGACATCCCTATAGAAGCCGTAAGGTTATATGCTGAAAATCGTTCGGTGGATATTTATAATAAATTGAAGATAGATTTAAAAGATGGAATCGCTTATGAATGTAAAGCAATAGACTCAATTTTAGGAAAAGTAAATAGTAAAACGAGAAATAAACTGCTAACATCATTAAAAAATAAAAAAATATCAGAATGCAGTGGTTTAGATTCTAAAATCACATTAAAAATTGGAATCAACTATATGATAACCAATAATGTAGATATTGCAGATGGCCTAGTTAATGGAGCCTGTGGAATTTTGAAGTATATAACATTTAAACCAGGTACCGTAGAACCAGTTAAAATATGGCTAGATTTTCATAATGATAAGGTTGGTGTTGAGCAAAGACGACCATACGTAAAGTATATGAGTAAAAATTGTATGGAAATGTGTTTAGTTCCTTTATCACGAATTTCTGTCATATTGAATGTTAATGATAGAATGGGGTATCAAATTATAAGAGAACAGTTCCCAATTACGCCTGCTGAAGCTTTAACAATTCATAAAAGCCAAGGCCAAACTTATGAGAAAGTATGCATTGATCTAAGAAATAATTATCGTATGACGAGATCAATGTTGTACGTAGCACTAAGTAGAGTAACTAAAATATCAAATTTATACATTTTGGGTCATTTTATACCTCCAAAAAAACCATCCCCAGAAAATTCTTTGGAATTGGAAATAAAAAGATTTAAACAAGAGAAAATTCTTGAATTAGCGTACTCAAAAGTTATAAAAGGAAATATAATAAAAATTATATACCAGAACGTACGATCTTTGAATAAAAATATTACCAATATAAATTGTGATAAATGGTATAAACAAGCCGACCTCTTAATTTTTTCTGAAACACAAACAATAGCTAAAGATAATTTTACATTAGAAGGATTTAAGATTATTTTCCGTTCAGATAATTATGACAAACGATCAACAAGAGGAATAATATGTTTTATAAAAAAAGAATTGAACGGAAATATTAATGGACATATACAAAAAGATGAAACAATAAATGGACAACATCGACATATTGACTTAATACTTCTAACTGTGAATGAAGTACAAATCATTACAGGTTATAAGTCACCATCAGTAACTAATACAGCATTTACCTATGAATTAAGTAATATTTTGAGCAAATCATTAGGTAATGAAAAGATTGTAATAGGTGATTTTAACTACGATTCGTATAATGATGGAGGATTTTTGGAAAAACATTTAGAAAAATTAAATTTTAAACGTGCCCTTTCAACATACGTTTCAACTACAAATTTTAATACGCAAATCGATGTAATATTTATATCTGATCGAATACTTAATTACACTGCTGGAGTATACGAAACTTTTTTCTCAGACCATAAACCTATTTTTATTGGATTAAACGAGCAAAGTGAGATACCAATAGCAAGTGTGAAGACTTTATTTGAAGAAAATTCTCTTTCTAATAAGGATAATAAATATAATTCAGAAAAACTGTCAATCAACATTAAATCTTCACATACTAGTGAAAAAAATAAGAATGTACCAAAAAATGTATAATATTAAATAATAAAATTGAAAATAATGATTTTAACATAGATAATCTTATTTATCCACTACCACAAACAATTGAAGAGAACGTGTTAAAAGAAAATTCGTGGTTAGATGATCGACCTTTAAATGAAATTATGATGATAATAGAAAGAAATACTACATTTCCTCGTGTTGATGTTCTTTTCATAATGAATTTACATTGGATTGAACCAATCTTTACTTCCGATGTTCAGCTTGTCGGAGGTGAGCATTGCGGTAACCACTGGCACTGTATTTACTATGATGGTTTAATGCTTCATATATATGATAGTTTGTATTTTGATACTCATTCTTATTACGATCTAACATTATTTGAACAAAAATACATTGAAAAACGATACCCTAATCTAGAACAAAATAATATAATATTTGAAAAAGTAACCAAGCAGCCAGATCTTGCGTCATGTGGAATATTTGCAGCAGCATTTGAAGTATCAATAGCATTGGGAGAAAATCCTTCAAATAAAAAATATTCAACAGATATGCCAAAAATGCGTAGACATTGTCTAAGAATCATAGAAGAGAAAATATTATTACCCTTCCCGGAAGAATAAAAGCAACGACAATTACATAATGACAATACTTTTATATTGCATATTTACACTCTATAGTATATTGTGCAACAAGTGCCGTAAGATGAAAATTCCCGGGTGCGGTGACCGCACTCGCCTTCGGCTCGTGCGTCAACTCCGCACCCGTGAATTTTCATCTTTACGCACGCGTTGCACACCCTATTTTATGCCACAAGTGCACAATTTTACGCGTAGCGTGCGCAATGTGCCACTTTCCATGCACGTGTTGCACAAAATACCATTGAAATTAACAATAAAAAAAATAGCCACAATAATGTCTACAGAACAGAAAATAAAATGTAAAAATTAAATAATATCGGAATTATATTACAACCGAAATGAAAAAAAGTTACCAATCCGTAATTTCAAATATATAATTAAAGTAAAGAAACAAACAATAATAAAAAAAACCGAAAAATAAATATCTAGATCTAGATAAAAATAATTCAAAATAATGAAATAACATTGAAATCATGTGGTAAATAAATTTAGAAGAAAAAACAACAAAAAATGTGTCGCACAAAGAAATGAATAGTTAAAGTTAAAATGCATTCTGCGCAAAGCGCAGTGATTACTGTAAAAATGCATTCTGCGCAGAGCGCAGTAAAATTGTGAAAATGCATTATGCGCGGAGCGCATTGATTATTATAAAAATGCATTCTGCGCGAAGCGCAGTAAAATTGTGAAAATGCATTCTGCGCAGAACGCAGTAAAATTGTGAAAATGCATTCTGCGCTAAGTGCAGTAATTACACAGGCACACAAAATAAAAAAGTGGTCTGTTCTTTTGACCAGACCCACCTATCTTTATGTATTTACATAATACAATGTATGTATTTACAATGTATGTATTTACTTTATGTATTTACAAAATACATAAAGATAGGTGGGTCTGGTCAAAAGAACAGACCACTTTTTTTATTTTGTGTGCCTGTGTTATTATAAAAATGCATTCTGCGTTAAACGCAGTATACAATAAAATGTATCTATTATAATCAGTTTAAATAATAAACAGAAATCAACAAAAAATATGCTCCGTTCAACAACCTGCATTATATTATTTTTTAGTGGACTAGGCCTACAGGGGAAATCACTTAAAAAAAAAAACGCGTCAACAATAGTACCTCATGGGTGACGAGGAAATCTATTGTCGTAATTTTACAAATAGGTTAACTTTAAACCTTAGTTTACTCACTATTCATCTCTTTCTAAGGGGGATAGTTAGAACATCTCAAGTCTCAATAATTAAGACTTCAAAAAATGATGTTTTAGGACAATAAAAAAGTGTGCAAGTAGAAACTTGCACATTGCTTCCTCATAGCTTTTAAGTGTGCAAGTAGAAACTTGCACATTGCTTCCTCATAGTTTTTAATTGTGCAAGTAGAAACTTGCACATTGCTTCCTCATAGTTTTTAAGTGTGCAAGTGGAAACTTGAACATTGCTTTCTCATAATTTTTTATAGTGCAAGTAGAAACTTGCACATTGCTTCCTCATAGTTTTGAAGTGTGCAAGTGGAAACTTGTACATTGCTTTATCATATTTTTAATTTTTGTGCAAGTAGAAACTTGTTTAAGTAAGCAAGTAGAAACTTGGACATTGCTTTCTTTTAGTTTTTAAGTGTGCAAGTAGAAACCTGCACATTGCTTCTTTATAGTTTTTAAGTGTGCAAGTAGAAACTTTCGCTCACAAAGCTTCCTCTATGAGGAAGCCAAAACAAATAAATACTAATAATTATACATCGAATAAAATAAAAGCTTCCTCATAGAGGAGCTTTGTGAGCGAAAGTTTCTACTTGCATACTTAAAAACTATGAGGAAGCAATGTGCAAGTTTCTACTTGCACACTTAAAAACAATGTGCAGATTTCTACTTGTTTTTATATTTATTAATATTTATTTAATTATATTTGTAAATATATTTATAAATTTCATATATAATATAATTAAATAAATATTTATAAAAATAAAAATTAAAATTCATAAATGTAAATATAAATTGTAACGCAACGCATCGTCGATTTGCCAACTCGAGACTCGGCGCTTGATGAGACGCGAGACGCGATACCCGAAATGCGTGCTAAGCAGCTACATCATAATAAGGAGACAGCAGATCGTATGTCTGTGCTTCTCTCCTCGCTCGAACTGGCTCGAAGCTTGCCGAGTGTTGCCGAGCGTCGAGCACGGTCGCCGCGGCCAGCACATCCCCTCCATATAAGTGTTATATGCATTACCGACGCTTTGGACATAGCACGGAACAGAACCAAAAGATCGTGCACATAGCACGGAACAGAATCAATAGAGCGTGCACATAACGCGTTACCCATCAGAAATTTTCGTGGACATGGCTACGTAGTTCAATGTGCACGTTTTGTGCACATAGAGGCGCTCATGGACGGGGACCACCTAAAACGTGGGCATGACCACTCTCATACTTCTCTCTACAGATAGCCAAAGGTCCGGGTTGAGACGAGACCAGCATTTCTCACTGGTTTCAGCGCCATACCGTGATTTTCGTAGCGGCCAATGAAGTAACTACGTTCTTAAGATAAAGCAAGTCATTTTCGGACAAAGTCGCTAACAGTCGATAAGTCGGGTCGTTAAGGCTCTGTAACTCTTTATAATTACAGTTTTGTTATCATCGTTATATTATCGTTGTGCAGATATAATATATGATAAAAAAGATGCGCAATGACAATATAATACCGAGAACTCCGCGTGACGTGTTAGAGAAGTTATATTGCATTCAAAATTAAATCTTAATTGTTAGGACTTTCAGCCCTTAAAAGAAATTTGTTATGTCAATTGTAGTTAAAAAGATATTGATGATTAACTTAGAGTCTATTGCATCAAAGTTGCGACTTGCATAGACCATTAATTAAGAAACTATGAATTTTTTTTTGTTATTCAAAAAGAGTTTTTCAGATTGCTAAATATTAATCTAATGTTAAATTCAGTTGATAAATTCAAAATGTCGGAGCCATATAGCGGCCAGATATCAAAAGTAAAAATTCTATTATTTTTATTTTTAATATCCGCTATTTTTAATTAACTTTGCCATCCGATTAATATTGCGATTATTTATAAAAAATCCTTAACTTCGAATACATAATTAAAAAATAATTCATCAATTCTGAATGGTATATAGTTGCAACTTTTTGACGCAATAGATTCTGTGTCAATCTCGGTGTTAATATGATCATCAATTATATATTTTTAATCATAAATGACATAAGAAATTTCTTTTAAGAACAAATAAAGGATAAATATTTTAATTCACGATGCTTCTTTAATAAACTTATTCTATTAACAATGTATTTCAGTTTTTTCGATTTAACTGGCAAGCGGGTTTCGTACAATCATGACGTTTCGGCACCTTGGTTTGGGCCCTTATCAAGTGAAACTATAAATAACATAACGCAAAAATATAAAGAGTCAATCTAACGTGATTTGAAGGAAGTTGTTTCGAAATCATTGGCGACGATTTGAAATGCGCCGTTGAAAAGCCGGCTCAGACGTCGCGAGCGTGATCGGAGACAGCGCGACGGTCAGCGAGCGCACGGTCAGCGAGCGCAGCAACGGAGAAGCACCGGCCCTAGCAACGGTTGTTTGTTCGTCATCTTCATCTTCTTGAGTCTTTCAGATCGTTTTCGTTCTCACGAGATAATTTGTAACGACACCGAGAGTAAGAGTCAAGCGTGACGGATTTAATACGTGTATCGATGCGAAGAAAACTTCTACGGACATAGTGCGGTTTGAATCCCGGATTTACATGTGAGATCGTCAAGTTTAAAGCGGAGTTTCGACGGAGCTGCGGCGGACAACGACGAGGCCGGACAGGACGTCCTTACGCCACCGTTTTCCATTTCCACATCCTGCTTATCCACTCCCTAGCAATACGAAAACGAGGCGCCTGAAAGTTTGAACGTCGTCGCTTCCTACCTCGAGGGAGGCTTCAGGTTTGATTACCCGATTCGATTGCCGTGGTATTTCATGAAACGCATTGTGGCTCTTCTCGCCATTATCTTACCGCGCGACTACGTAAAGTTCGGTTTGACATCCGCGTTATATGTGCATTTCGTGTGCGGGCACTTTCGATATCTTTCTATTGCGTGTGTTCGTAGCCGGTTGTGACATTGTTCATTTCTCGATTTAATCTCCGCGGTATTACGTGCAGTGCTTGTACAATCATTCTCGCCATTTTATCGTTACGCGCCCGCGTGATATGTTCGACATTGCTTTAACTCTTGATACGATATCCGCATTGCAATGTACAAGTTCGTGTCGGGTGACCCGGTATTTTCCTTATGCGTACGTGCATTGTTTCTTTTCGACATTGTTCCTATGCGAGCGATTCCGATAATTCATCCATTACGTGAAGTGCACCAAAATACGAGTATTTTCATATGCGAATGAACGTGAATTAATTATATCTTCCAAATGTTTCGTGTTCTGTTACTGCTTTATCACTTGTCCACCGCTAACGATTATTCTGTTCTCGCACCGAGATTCCTTGCGTATACCGACGAGAAAGTTGTGAGTAGATCGTAGATACACTACGATCGAGCACGATGTTGTGGAGATGGGCAACACAATGTTGCGAGTTTACCGCGTGGCACACGGCTGCCGGGGCACACGGCTGCCCGAGTTTACCGCATGGCACACGGCTGCTGGGGCACACGGCTGCCCGAGTTTACGGCATGGCACACGGCTGCCGGGGCACACGGCTGCCCGAGTTTACCGCATGGCACGCGGCTGCCGGGGCACACGGCTGCCCGAGTTTACCGCATGGCACACGGCTGCCGGGGCACACGGCTGCCCGAGTTTACCGCGTGGCACACGGCTGCTGGGGAGATTTCTGAGGACTGTATGATACACCGCGACTGTTGTTTACGCTACTTTGATCTGATAATCGCGACTGATGACTTACGTTACTCTGTTGATACCCGCGACTGAATGATACACCGCGACTGAGATTACCGCTATTCCCATGATAACCGCTCAGCTCAACGAGATCATCTGCGCGCTAGACATCCTTGCTCAGCGCGCCATTCATCCTTGCGTTCTACGTTCCTGATTTCCTGCGACCTGCGCACTAGACATCCTTGCTCAGCGCGCCATTCATCCTTGCGTTCTACGTTCCTGATTTCTTGCGACCTGCGCGCTAGACATCCTTGCTCTGCGCGCCATTCATCCTTGCGTTCTACGTTCCTGTCATCCTTGCGAATTACGTGCTTGTCATTCTTTATACTCGGCGCAACACGAATCAGATTATCATTATTCAACAGAAGTAACAAAAGTAAAGTAAGTTAATAGTACCTATATCATCAATAAGACTCGTCAGATGACATCACAAGACATCCGTAATATATGAAGTTATTCCAGAAAGATCATAAAAGCTGAAAATAGTGCGTGTTAATAGTGATAAAAATGCACCAGTTAATATAAAAGTAAAACTTCTTACATGTCTTGTGTGTCCAATAATAATTACATTAGCTGAGAATGACATGCTGTTCGCAAGGAAGCGATCGACCGACTGAGTAACGCATTTGACCCAAAACAATGAGACCGCGAAATGAAATATTGTTAAGAAGGTATTCATTGGTTGTTAGGATAACCAATAGGACCGATCTCAAGTTGACACGATGAGCCTATCATATATCGGATTGAGATTCTCTGTATCTTTTTGTAAATTTATGTTGTTGTTAAATTTCTTTATATAGAACATCTCCGCGACTTCCCTCTTTTTTATGTTCTTTTCCTTATGTAGAACCTCAGGCTCCGTCCACTTAAAATCATGTCCCATTGATACGCGGTGTTTGCTGACAACAGAGTGATTGCCATCGTGTTTATTAATGTCACTCCTGTGTTCCTTAACTCTGGTTTCTAAATGACGCTTCGTCTGTCCAATGTAAGATGTATTGCAATCCTTACAATTAATTTTGTATACGATTTCAGTGTTCTTGGCGATAGATAGTTTATCTTTACCCCTCCTGATAATGCCATCAAGCTTTTTTGGAATCGTATGCAGAACACTCAGACCGACCTTGCCAACCACGTGACTTATCTCCTCACTCACGCTCTTAATGTACGGTAAGACGATGCGCCTCGATGCATCAAACGCACTATCACCGGTATCATCGTCCGACGATGTAGAGTCTCTGCGATTTTTTAGTACAAATAACCTGTTTTTTATTTGTTTTTCAATAACGTCAATAGGGAATCAGTTATTTAATAAAATCTCTTTAAAACCGTTTCCAAATTTTCACGATGGAACCGTTCATCCGACAGTAGAATGGCGTGATCGACTAAGCTAATTATCGTATTTAACTTATATTTGTAAGGGTGGCTCGAGAAAAAATTGGTGTATCTTCCAGAGAATGTAGGTTTTCTATACCAATTAGTGATGAGTTTATCATTATCTCTAATTATTGTTGTGTCTAAAAAGGAGATGGCGTCATTAATTTCTTTCTCGTATGTAAACTGTAATCTGGGGTGATAGCCGTTAAGAGGATGCTGGAGTCGCGAACTCGATCAGCGTCGATAAAGAAGTGCTCACCGATTCTTACACATACATACAGAGCGCAGGCAAACTCAATCTGCGTCGATAAAGAAGTGCTCACCGATTCTTACACATACATACAGAGCGCCTGCTCTAGAGCTACCCGCCATACTGATCCGTATGTTTTTGGCTGAATTCGGGGAGACGCGTAACATGTGCATATGAAATTTTCAGACACACTTTTCTCTTATACTAAAGCTCGTAGCTCATTTCTGCAAGCACAGGATTCTTCATTATTGTATTTCCGTGACTGCTGTAAGGTTTTTGTATACGTACACAGTCTAAAACTGTTATATGCAGCAAATGTTGTCATGAGTCGACCGCAGAATCGAAAATAAAACTGTAATTTTCTAATGTTTTTTCGTTTTTCATACGCAAATGGTGTCTGCAGTCTTCGTTATCGTCCATACTTTAAATCTGGACAAAAAATTTTTAATTCGGTGAAATCAATCAAAAGATTAGTGTGTCTGAAAATATATCGGTAAAACAGACCTGTCTTCAGCTCTTCAGCATCCCCTTAAATACCTCGAGGATCACATCCATCTTTGAGCGCGGTACTATTGCGAAAACATCGTCCACATATCTGCGGAAGAACGGAACAACAAAATCAAGCAAAGCAAGACAGTGCGTCTCCAGATTGTCCATTACGATGTCGGCTAAGCACGGAGACAACGGAGATCCCATCGGGCTACCAAAGATCTGTTCGTACGCTTGTCTATCAAAATAAAAACTAGTAGATCCCAAAACGAGTTCAACGGCGTGTAAGAATTGTGTTAGATTCATTTTAGTATTCTTGGATATATCATTCCACCGTTTTTTAATTCCCATGATGACAAGTTCTTTAGGAATGTTAGTAAAAAGAGCTGTAACATCTAAAGATATAAGAACAAACAATCTCACGAATCTCGCTACACCAGGCCCACCCGGCCATCGCTAATGTCTGGTTAATTCCGATAACGAACGAGACTCTAGCCTGCTAAATAGGCGTACCTTATGGTATCTCGAAGGCCCCCGGCTTCGGCCGGCGGGTTTTTACTACCAATGTACAAACAAATCTTCTTATTGTTAGAGGGACAGGCGGCTTCTAGCCGCACGAGATTTAGCAATAACAGGTCTGTGATGCCCTTAGATGTTCTGGGCCGCACGCGCGCTACACTGAAGGAATCAGCGTGTGTTCCCTGGCCGAAAGGCCCGGGTAACCCGCTGAACCTCCTTCGTGCTAGGGATTGGGGCTTGCAATTGTTCCCCATGAACGAGGAATTCCCAGTAAGCGCGAGTCATAAGCTCGCGTTGATTACGTCCCTGCCCTTTGTACACACCGCCCGTCGCTACTACCGATTGAATGATTTAGTGAAGTCTTCGAACTGGTGCGCGGCAATGCGTCGGCATTGCCGATGTTGCCGGGAAGATGACCAAACTTGATCATTTAGAGGAAGTAAAAGTCGTAACAAGGTTCAAAACGACTTCTGTTTTGAATTCATTTACTGGCGAAGGAAGCTATTTGTTTGTTTTTATCACACACCTTGGACCAGAAAAATGGTGTGTCACCGTAACGAAGGATTTTTCAATACCGTCACTTATAATCACTTGAGAAGGGCTGAAATTGCAGCCGAAACGTTGTGAATAAATAAATTAATTATTTGACCAGTTGGGTCGAACAAAAACGACTTCTGTTTTGAATTCATTTACTGGCGAAGGAAGCTATTTGTTTATTTTTATCACACACCTTGGACCAGAAAAATGGTGTGTCACCGTAACGAAGGATTTTTCAATACCGTCACTTATAACCACTTGAGAAGGGCTGAAATTGCAGCCGAAACGTTGTGAATAAATAAATTAATTATTTGGCCAGTTGGGTCGAACAAAAACGACTTCTGTTTTGAATTCATTTACTGGCAAAAGAAGCTATTTGTTTGTTTTTGTCACACACCTTGGACCAGAAAAATGGTGTGTCACCGTAACGAAGGATTTTTCAATACCGTCACTTATAATCACTTGAGAAGGGCTGAAATTGCAGTCGAAACGTTGTGAATAAATAAATTAATTATTTGGCCAGTTGGGTCGAACAAAAACGACTTCTGTAAAGATATAAGGATCTCATCTGGGCTAATACTAATCTTTTTAATCTCCGGCAGTTTACAGGAAACCTAAAAATATTATATTCTATGTTTTTGATAACGTCCAACACAGAATTTAGCCGAATTTAGAATTTATCTTTTTTATTTAGGTTACTGACAGGTAAACCGAACTTGTCACCGAGACTTAAAATATTCTTTACTGAATCCGGAATCTTCTTAGTACTAATATTGACATTTCGTATATGTATAAGCTCCAACATACTTTATCGATTACTAGATAGATATCACAAATATGGTAAAGCATTGAGTAAGATAAGGAAGCAATGTGCAGGTTTCTACTTGCACACTTAAAAACTATGAGGAAGCAATGTGCAAGTTTCTACTTGCACACTTAAAAACTATTAGGAAGCAATGTACAAGTTTTACTTGCACACTTTTTTATTGTGATTTCAAAATTTACAAAAGTTATAGCAAACACGGACATTTCTTAAAAAATTCAAAATTTTTTTTAAAAAGAACTTTTTTACCGATCATCGCCAAATTCAATACCAACCTTCCTTAACCCTTGCCCCGCAAACGTTTTTTTGGCACCTTTACGCCGCAAACCTGGGTCGTTTTCGTTCTGACGTTTTTTTTAAGTGTTAAAGGGCTGCAAAAAATGTGAAAAAATTCATGAAGGTGTTTCAAAGCTTTACTTTAAAATATTAATTATAAAATTATAAACAATTTAATTTTTTCACATAATTTATATTTAAAAAATGGAGCAACTAGGGGTAAAATCATTTGTTTACTCAAAAAATCATAACTTTAAGACAAATAAAGATATCAAAATGAATAAAAAAGAAAATTGAAGAGGAAAAGCGTACCTTTCATAAAAAAAATATTGCATGCCATTATTTTGAAATAAAGTGTTTAAGTTTTGAACCTTAAAATTGTCAATAAATTAGCCCCAAATTTCGTAGTAAAAATAATAATAAATATTTAATAATAAAAAAATTAGTAATAAAATAAGTAATAACTCAATAGTTAAGTATCCCAACATTACTTTATTGTTTGTCTAGAAAAATACATTAATATAAGTCGTAAAAAACACGCTACACAAAGCACGGCACGCAGCACACAACGTGATGATCATCGCAAGTTGGTTTCTTGCATTTCACGCAGCAATAGTTAGTTTTGTGATCTTTATCACTTGGGCAATAATAACATCGCTTTCTTTTAGACATTTTATGTGGAACGAGACCGACCGCTGCGCTATTTTTATCGAAAAACTGAACAAAAACATTTTTGTAATTTTTTTTGCGGTCAGATGTTTTTATGAGACTTCTACGGACACAATGAACACTTTAAAACAAAAACACACAAAAAAATTACTTACGTTTTTGGGCAACGTTCGCCGCAAACCTGGGTCGTTTTCGTCCTTTCAAGAATTGACGTGTCTCCTGTGACGGCCGGAGGGGGACTGGCGCCTTGAAACTCGGTAGGCGGGTTCTCGGGGAGCATAACTTTTTTTACAGATGCACAGTGGCGCCCTCTCTACCCGTTTTCAAAAGTTACAACTACATTTGATTTTCGCCCGGACGAAAACGATCCAGGTTTGCGGGTTAAGGGTTAAATAATACTCTATCAATTAAAGAATTTAAAATCAAATCGCGAATAAATGTGTTAGATTAAAATACAAGGAGACGTACATTATTTTTCCATTTTAACATGCACAATCATAAATAACAAAAGCCTTTGCTTCAGTAATATTTGTTTTATAAAGTACTTAAGTAATATTAAATCCTTCTTTTTCTTTTGCTACTGTAAATTGTATAATAATATTTTTCATGGTTAATGCTTAACATGGTACATCAAAAGACGCATTAGTTTTTCGTAGAACTATTTTTTCAATTTGTGACAGAAAGTTGCGTTTTACCTTTTATATTTGTCTAGAAATGGGGAAACCGACGTGGACAATTGTACAGTTTTCTGAAGATAATACCGTTGAAGCGGTACCATCAACTTGGATAGAACACCATAAGTGTTACTGGCCTCCATTTAAATATGAGCAAGTTATCGCAGCAATAAAGAAAAATACATAACGTAATACATGTTGGTCATGTTACGATATCATCACATTTCGGAATAGCACGTACGGTTAGTAATATTTCACTTAAAAAATAAATGTTTAATATTAATTTCCTACAAATAAAGTAATGTACGTATCTGTACCTTAGAGGTAAAGGATTGTATTTCCAGTTTTCATTAAAATAGAGTTAATATATTTTTCAATATATTACGAGCTTAAATTGTGTAACGGTAAAAGGTCTTATGTCTTATGTTATTACTGGTTTAATATAATAAGTAAATAAAATAACTAGTTTCTAAGATACAATGTTTAGCAAAAGTCGTATTAAAAATTTTCATAGTGCCTTAACTTTGGCCAGGTGTTATTGACAGTTGTATTATTAAACATGTAAGTTAAATTACTTTATTAAAAGTTAATTAAAAAATTACTTTATTAAGAACTCAATAAGTCAAGTTGCTTCTTTTATTTATATCTAAAAAAATTACTATTCTCCTATTATTCTCCTATTTAAAACTTTGAATCTTGATTTCTCTCTGAATTGATAATAATGGAGATACGATTCTTTACAGTCTCTAAGGTACAGGAGGTCGATTATGTATCTTAAACAAAGTAAAAATTACAAAAGTGAGGAAACTCACTGGAGTACGATTTCATTGGTCGAAATCTAATAATCTGTTCACTTTTTGCATTTTCACCTCGTGAAAAGATACGTAATAAGCCCCCTGCTTCCGATACGATAACTGTTGTTGTAATACCGCTGTAATACGTCTGTTTGTGTTGCTTACACTTACAGTTTTTGCGTAAATAGCTGAGAAAGCTAAATAAAGCTAGTCATCTCTCCCTCTCCGAAGAGAAAGTAGAAGAGCAAGGAGAAGAGAAAGAGTAGAAAGAAAAGCCAGCCCCCCCGAAACAGAGAAAGCGACACATTAAAGCACTCCTCTCCACCCTCCCTCCCTCCCCTCCCTCCTCCCCTCCCCCTCCCCCCTCCCTCTCTCTCTTCTCCTCTCTATCTCTCTCTCTCTAACATCCGAATATATATTTGTCTCGTTTTAAATGAAAAAACTTTTATGGATTTCAAGAAACACGAACAAACCTAATGTTTGCAGTGAACAAGCGACACATTGTCGAAAGAGTCGCTATTTACCAAATTCAAGTCTCTGGATGGTATTCATAGTCGGTTCTTATTTGAAGACCGTCTTAAGTAATGTCCTAAGATGCTAATACGACTCTGTGATTGGTTCATAACATCTTCATAAAATCTAACTTAAAGCGGACTTCAAAATAAGTTCCGACTATGAATACGGGCCTATGAATAATGGCCTCTTTGTTCCACTCTTGCACTGTTATATTTTCTTAGCTGTATCGTCGTGACGTCGTTTTCATTACGTAACTATGATAGACGTGTGCCTGTGTTTCTTCGTCTTCGTCAAGGTAGATGATAGTGAGCAGGCCATCGTCTTCCAGGACCTGGGTAAGAAAAGAGATTATCTTGCGGTCTGCATGTAAGGTAAACAGGAAATATAGATGGAAAATAAACCTCCACGCCACAGCATAACTCAGCTTCTTCGACAGCTCGGAGGAGTCTTCGGGATTGTCCTAGTTTCTGCGGATGACGCTTTTTTGTTTTTGGTTGTTGTGGTCCACGATAAGGCAGACGCGGTAGAAGCTGAGGTCCGAATTCATCCGTGTCAGCATCCTGTTGTCATTGGGAACAACGTGTGCAGACGAGCTTTGTCTCTCTTCTCCGTCGTTGTCGTCGTTTAATTCCGAGAGAACGCGAGCGTGTCGAGCATTGCACAGCGTTTTCACGAGCTTGTTAATGCGACGTCATCGTCGGAGTCTTAAGGCAAACGTTATACAAACACACGTCGTCGCTGGTTTTTTCTCTTTCTCCTGGTACGTCCCTGAACGCGGTAACTTCTTCAGTGCGATCTGTTGACTCTGTTATAGCTTATTCAAACTAGGGTGACAATATGTGGTTTGCTCGACTTGACGATTTGACGTTTCCGAGGCATGTTGTAGCCGTTGTGCCCATCCATCCTGATAATTATTATTACACTGTTAATCCGCCGTCGTTATGCCTGTTTTTGCACTTTGTGTCACGGGCGAGCGATGTCTCAAAGTAAATACAGCAACTCAGGGCTTCACTGGGCATCACCCATTTAACATAACCAAAAGTATATAGTGTGTCACTTGGGTTATGTTAAGGAGTGCGCTATCAGCGCTATTGTGTCATTCTATCGTTCATTAGACGTAAAACAAGGATAGAATGACTCAATAGCGCTGATAGCGCGTTTCCCGAACGCAGCCTTTTGATGTCACTTCTTTTTTATGTTTTATATACATGTATTATATACATATACATATATATATGCATATATAGCTACTGTTTGTTATAATGTAAACATTTATTTGCATAATTTTAGATGACTATAATACGGCAAGACGAAAGAAAAAAAAGGCCGAAGACACATCTGATTTAAATTCAGAGGTGGACACAAAAAGAAAGCGGGTGAAAAATCGACTGTACGAAAATGAAACCGATGATAGTAAGCAGTGTAATATCGCGAGCACCCCAACAAAACGAAAACAAATGAAAGGTTTATTTCAGTATAAACATTATTCTCTAAAGTTAATATTAAAGTCCTTGTGTTAATATTAAAGTCTATTTTATAATATTGTAATGTATTTGCAACAGCAGTGGATGAACACAGTGCTTAACAGCAGCGCAACCGCCAGTAACAGGGATTACAGGATTACGGAGGTATAGAAAGATAATTAATCAAAGTGCGATGGTTTCGATTACAGGGGTTTAGAAGCTTATGGGGCTATATGGTTATGGGGTTATGGGGTTTTGAGGGTTATAAGATCAAGGGGTCAATGGGTTATTAGTTTATGAGGGTTTTAGGGCCAAACAGCTTAATTAAAGCGATTGTTGAGATGAGACAAATCGTATAAATCATATTGTAAGATCACTTCATCAGGTTTTTGGGTTATTTTGCTTATGGGGTCATAGGGTTATGGAGTTTTTCAAAAAGGCCACTCAAATTTCGAAAGCCCTCACTTATACAAACATTTTAAGCTCAAACTCAATATTTAAAGTCGCTTCAATTTTTGGACAGAGGGAGGAGCCACTTGACGTGGAATATCACATATATATATATATATATATATAATATAAATGATTAGATATTATAATTATATATTTTTGGATACAATTAGATCAAATCTTTAATGGGTCCATTTTTATGGTAAATATTTTTATTTGGTATATCGGTCAAATATTATTAGTCAGACATAATGCCCAAACTACGCCAAATTTAAAAACTAAACATAAAAAATTGTGGCACGCAACAATAAGTATAAGTCCAAAAATAATTATATAATTATATATTATATCAAAACTTACATATTTGTGTGTTAAATTCACAGAAGTAAAATACAACTTAAACGGCATTTTCGTTATTCGTTTATGTCGAAGGGCATGTAAGAGCTGTGCGGTGGTAAAATTTTAACTGACGAGAACAGACAAATAATTAAACAAACCAATGACGTCAATATTAAAAGCCAGGGCGTGGAAGGAGAAACAGAAAAGAAGGAGATAGAATTACGTTTCTTTCGTGATATGTTCATAGAGAGCGTTAAGATTCTCCTTGTCCTTTTGTAAATTAATGGTGTCATCAAATTTTTTAATAAAAAATTTCTCCGCTAATTTCCTCTTTTAAATCTATTTCTCCTTATTATTTCTGGCTTTCCCTAATCGAAATTATGCCCACAGGATGTTCGATGCTCACTCACTACAGAAAGTTTGCTCGCCGGTTTTCTGATATCGTTCTGGTGTTCTTTTTGAGACGTGTGCACAAATGTCTTTTTGTCTGCTCAATATACGTAGCATTGCAATCTTTACATCTCTACAAACATATCATAAAAGAAACGTAATTCTATCTCCTTTTTCTCTGTTTCCTTCTCCATGCCCTGGCTTTTAATATTGACGTCATTAGTTAGTTTATTACTTATCTGTTCTCGTCAATTACATACCCACACAGCACAACATGTTCCAGAAAGCTTTCGAAAGATAACTTGGAAATTAATATTAAAATGTAAAATTGAAATTATTCAGAAATATTTCTGAAACGTTTCATCAAAATAATATATCATTGAAAGCTTTACAAAAAATAACTTGGACAATAATATTGAAATGTAACATTGAAATCATTTAGAAGTATTTCTGAAACGTTTCAACGAAATCTTTTATGACCCTTTTCACTGAAATATTTCTGAAATATTACGGAACATTTCAGAGAAATATTTCGTACGTAATGTGTAAAATACGTATCATTGAAAGCTTTCCGAAAGATAACTTGGAAAATAATATTAAAATGTAACATTGAAATTATTCAGAAGTAAAAACGGAGAACTTGAATCGCCAGTGAATAATTAACAATTAGCAAAAGAATGTTCGACCCAACTGGCAAATTCTTATTGTTCACAAAACGCTACATTTCGACCGCAATGTTCGTGGTTGCTCTAACTTTTTTAGTAAAAAATTTTGAGATTGCTCGCTCGCATCTTTGTACAGCGACCGTTCAAGAAAAACAACTCGAAAAAAAGATTGAATTTTGAATGTGAGAAGCCGATTAGCAACTTATATATGAAATAGGGGTAGAAAAAACTGAAAAATTTAATAAAATTAGATATAGATTGCACATTGCTTCCAAATATGAATTGGATCAATTTTCCAAATTATTACTTTCAGATGAATTCCGCACCGCGCGTCTTCCATCGTCCACGATTGTACGGCGCGAGCGGCAACGCGGGCTCGCGCTGCGAGAGGGTTCGACTCGCGCCCGCTACGCGCCGCATCGTCGTATATTTTCGCATTATTAAGATTCAACATCGACCTCTATATCTAGGGCAGCGACCGTTCAAGAAAAACAACTCGAAAAAGAGATTGAATTTTGAATGTGAGAAGCCGATTAGCAACTTGGTGACATTTATGAGTATATGTTCGACTCAGAAGTTCGAGCCGAACATATACTCATAAATGTCACCAAGTTTCAAGCTAATCGGCTTCTCACATTCAAAATTCAATCTTTTTTTCGAGTTGTTTTTCTTGAACGGTCGCTGTACAAAGATGCGAGCGAGCAATCTCAAAATTTTTTACTAAAAAAGTTAGAGCAACCACGAACATTTTTAAAAAAATTTGGTTAATTAATCAATAATTCTTTAAAATTACTGTTAAAAAAAACAGTCAAGTTTACTGAAATTTCTATAACTCAAAAACTGATTAACCAAATTCTCTCTCTCTTTCTCTCTTCATATACTTTTGATAAAAATTCGGTTAATTCTTTGAACTGAAAAATTGGAAAAATTAAAAAAATCGATTTCCAGAAAATTATTAACAAAAAACTATACACATAGTAGCATTCCCCGGAAAATTTCTCTTTCAAATGTTAGCATATGAAGGAAAAATATATAATTAAACTTATATAGATAAGAGATAAGAAAGACAGAACAAAAAGACAAAAAATCAATAAGATAATTAAATATGTAATAAATACATATAAATGTATATACAAAAAATGTATAATCTATCTCTTGTATCTATATATAAATTTTTAATTTGTATAATATTGTATAAATTTTTTCGGCTTCTCACATTCAAAATTCAATCTTTTTTTCGAGTTGTTTTTCTTGAACAGTCGCTGTACAAAGATGCGAGCGAGCAATCTCAAAATTTTTTACTAAAAAAGTTAGAGCAACCACGAACATTTTTAAAAAAATTTGGTTAATTAATCAATAATTCTTTAAAATTTCTGTTAAAAAAAACAGTCAAGTTTACTGAAATTTCTATAACTCAAAAACTGATTAACCAAATTCTCTCTCTCTTTCTCTCTTCATATACTTTTGATAAAAATTCGGTTAATTCTTTGAACTGAAAAATTGGAAAAATTAAAAAAATCGATTTCCAGAAAATTATTAACAAAAAACTATACACATAGTAGCATTCCCCGGAAAATTCTACCCCTATTTCATATACTTTTGATAAAAATTCGGTTCAGGACTTTGGCCTGGGCGATATTAAGGAATCCGTGAAAACACGTTTTACTTCTTTTCACCCCGTTAAGGCTCGAATTTCTAAAAATCCCTTCTTAGTGACACTCCCCGGAAAATTCTACCCCTATTTCATATACTTTTGGTCAAAATTCGGTTCAGGGGTTTGGGCTAGACGTTGATGAGTCAGTGAGTGAGTCAGTCAGTCAGTCAGTCAGTCAGGACATCTTCCTTTATATATATAGATATATTATATAAATGATTAGATATTATAATTATATATTTTTGGATACAATTAGATCAAATCTTTAATGGGTCCATTTTTATGGTAAATATGTAGAATCAAAAGTGAAATAATTTATTCCATATATTATAACTTGGCACTGCTTGAGACAGTGCCGTGTCTCTTGATACCGTTTTTATACTACTGTTCATCAAATTTTAAATACGAGAAACAAATCCTATCGAATGCCATCTATTGGATAATCCAAAGTTTATATATGATTGTATATAATTATATATAATTTTTTTTATATTTGTACCACACCAAAGGAGGGGGTGCAAAAATGGCCGTTTTATGCCCCGATGGGAAACCTGTGAAACATTTTTTTCCACCTTATTTAAGGTTGAAATAAGAAGGAAATAATGGTCATTTACCCAAGAAACCACGGGAAATATTTTAAAATCTATAATAATGTGTTTAAAACGTCTGTTAAAGTAACTGTGTTTGAGCGGTTTAATAAAAGGTGAAATGTTTTAAAACAAGCACTACATTTCCATTTAATGAATTTTGCATCATGAAATTGTATATAATATTTTTATTGCATTTAAATATATATTTTTTATTACATACATATGGGACGTTTCACGTCAACCGGATCACTTGTCTGCCCAAAATTTGAAGCGACCTACAAAGATGTTCGATAGCTCAAAAAATTAGTCTTTACTAGTACTTTCGAAAGTCATGTGCCCCGTTTTGAAATCCAAAATGGTTGATCCAATATGGCGGCTGAAAGCCTGAAAATTGGAGAAAAATATACATAATTTAACGTAATCATGTTTTTAAATATTGATTCGGTTTTGAAATGGCTTGGTAAAGAGTTTTCAGTGTCTGTGATGTTGAATCTGGGTGGGTTCAGTTCTATACCAGTAACTGATCTTTCAAATTTTGAAAGTAGTTAAAAATCTGCAAGGTATATTGTCTTCTCATAAACGTGTATTCACGTAAACACTTTCAGTTTTTTTTTTACATTGATGGTATTAAATGTTCTTTAATGAATCATAGCATAGTTTACAATAAAAAATAGGTTTTTAGATATTTTGCTTCAATATTGAACCCACCCAGATTCAACATCACAGACACTGAAAACTCTTTACCAAGCCATTTCAAAACCGAATCAATATTTAAAAACATGATTACGTTAAATTATGTAGATTTTTCTCCAATTTTCAGGCTTTCAGCCGCTATATTGGATCAGCCATCTTGGATTTCAAAACGGGGCACATGACTTTCGAAAGTACTAATAAAGACTAATTTTTTGAGCTATCGAACATCTTTGTAGGTCGCTTCAAATTTTGGGCAGACAAGTGATCCGGTTGACGTGAAACGTCCCATATGTATGTAATAAAAAATATATATTTAAATGCAATAAAAATATTATATACAATTTCATGATGCAAAATTCATTAAATGGAAATGTAGTGCTTGTTTTAAAACATTTCACCTTTTATTAAACCGCTCAAACACAGTTACTTTGACAGACGTTTTAAACACATTATTATAGATTTTAAAATATTTCCCGTGGTTTCCTGGGTAAATGACCATTATTTCCTTTTTATTTCAACCTTAAATAAGGTGGAAAAAAATGTTTCACAGGTTTCCCATCGGGGCACAAAACGGCCATTTTTGCACCCCCTCCTTTAATAAATTCTATTATGTAAACAATAAAATATATGTGTACGCATACATATAAAAATAAAATTACATTATTCTATACTAGAAAAATAGTATTTTTACGCAAATTTATTATTTATTATTTCAATCAAACATTAATAAAAAATATACATATATAATTATATCTACTTTGGTGCAATTATATATAAGTTTGTATATAATTTGATGTATCTCAACTCGAAAAAAATTTTAATATAACTTTGCATAATTTGATATGGAGTTATAAATATTTTGATATAATTACATATAATTATTTACTTGAAAAAGACTTTTAACATAACTTTACATAATTTGATATGGAGTTATAAATATTTTGATATAATTACATATAATTATTTACTCAAAAAAGAGTTTTAATATAATATTGTATAATTCAATGTGAAGTTATACATATCTTGATATAATTACATATAATTATTTACTCAGAAAAAAATTGTAATATAATGTTGCATAATTTGATATGGAGTTATAAATATTTTGATATAATTGCATATAAATGAATACATAAATAGATCTTATTATATATAATTATATATGATATAATTAGATAAAATTGTATAACATTTTTTTCCGGGCGATCATGATCAAATACGCAGGAGATGCGGCGAGAGAAACGGAAGAAAGTAATAACAGCAGGCAAACCAAACAGAGCGAATTCAACAGCCAAGGTCGCGCAATTCTCCCGGCACCGACATTCCAGGGCCGAATTTAAATATATAAACGACGATTTCATGTGCGGCAAACGAAATGACAAAACACGATTTCATATGCGGTAAACGAAACGATATACAAAAAAAACAGGGTCTCAACTAACACAACATATGCACAGAAAATAATTCAAGCACATTTATTGCGCACGCACGCTCCTCACAAATTCCACCGAATATTTCCGTTTTCTTAAGCAAGATGGCCCCACGTTGGGCGCCAAAATTTTGCGACTTGTTTTCCTTCGGTCTCGCTAGCCGAAGGGGCGCTGCCGCAAATTGCCCACGAATTACCCTGCGATACCCGCGACAGACTTCTCCCGACGAAACAATCCTAATGGGCGCCAGGTGCGATTACGCGCACCACGTTTGATAACTCGATATCCAGTCTCGATATCTGCCATCTGGGCGAAAGCTCAGGGCGTGACGTTCTTTTGTGAAGGAGTGAGGAGGGGGCGTAGCGCAATCGACACAGATTAACAAGATGTATATTTCAGAGAGATCATAGACAAACAGTTAAAGTGTCAGTAAACGCGGTAATCTAACCAGCAGCTAATACACGCACGGAGCACGTGATAGCATCATGTCCGCGAGACTCCCCTACGAGCGGGCGCAACACGCTATTCCTGACGTAACGCAAACGCAAAGTCGCAAATGTCTCAATTAATACTCGCAAAGGCGCAGCACGACCCAATACCGCAATTATCTCATTAACATTCGTAAATACACACCACTAACGCAATACGTTCAACGCAAATTTGCCCGAGTACGCTACGCTATACCAGAAACGCGGTTAGCGCGCTCGCGAGACTTCCCTCCGAGCAAGCGCGACGATACTTGCTCGCGTAACGCGACGCAAAGTATCCGCGAGGCTCTCGGCGGGACAACGCAATAACGCAATATCTCCCGAAACGCACCATCCGCGGCACGCTCTCACGTACGCAACACTACACAATAAACGCAATATTTTCCGAAACGCACCGTTCACGGTACGTCTCCAGACGCGACAAATATTCAGATTCACAACTACGCAACACGATACATTAAACGCAAATTAACTATCGGCCAAGTTAGAGTTTCCGAGAAGGGCCTTCCAATAAACTTTCCGGGTACGATCTCAGCCAGCCCCGCGCACGTGATCTCAACTAAATGCCACGACAAATCTAATCGGCATCCGCGGTAACGGGAGCCGGTCGCCACGTGTAGAGGTTAATCGGATCGATCTACACGGTAATCTAATCGATACTTGCATCAAATTGTACGAGGCCGTGGCCGAGATCGAGCCCTTAATACCGCGGCAGTACCGGAGTGGAGATCTTACAGATTTGCTGCTCGCTGCTGCTCGGCGGCGCGCACAGTGGGCAGAAAGTGCCTCTTTTTGGACAAAAATCTGCTGACAATTCAAATCTTCATCGATTTTAATAATTTTTTTTTTAAATACTCGGGGAATCATCCACTATAATGTGTTACTGCTACAAATGCAAAATGATGAGATCTAACCTCACAAGAATCCATCAAGTCCCCTGCAAAATTGGAGACACTTAACGTCGAAATGCCTAAACTCTTAAAACCTCAACCTTTATATCCTAAATCTTTAAACCTTAAACTCTTAACCCTTAAAAACGTAACAAAGGTTATATTTTGCTGTCGGCATTAGCATTACCCAATATGCACCACGTGGAGGTTGCTCGATCAGTCTTTGCACATCATTTAGCCCTAAAAAGAGCCGATTTTAGATTTATGTTTATTTTTTTGTTTTTGAAATGTTTTTTTATTATTTTTAAATAATTTTTTTTAATTTTTACTTTTTATGATTTTTTTTAATTTTCTAAATTTTTTTTAGCGTGAGTGAGTATTGTGCGTATGTATAGGTATGTATGTGACAGTGTGTGTTTTATATGTAAGTAGCTGTGTATTAAGTTTCCTCGGTAGGTAAGCGCGTTTCCATATTCTTCTTCTGATTTAATCGTTCTTTAAAAGCAGCTCCTCAGCTTCTGTTGATAGCGCTTTCTTTATTCTGTCCTCTTTTATTCTTAGAGAACTAATGAGTGGATCAGATGAGAGTAACATTTGATGCATAATGTCTTCATTGGTAAGTTTCCGTTCACACATTCGACTGTTATTTGCTCGAGCTTTCCTAAAAATTTTATTGTTTGCCTCTTGTGGTTTCTCTGAAAACCAACCAATCGGCAACTTAAGTGAAGTAGATATTATTTTGACAGATCTGGACCGGGGATCTGAGGGGGGAGCGGGGCGGGGGGGAAACTCGCTGCCGAGGGGTATGCGGGAAGGGGGGACTCTAGCGTTCTCCGAGGGGGATGCGGGGAGGGGGGGGAAGGGACTCGTGGGCGAGAGGGTCCTAAGGTTGGGGGGGGGGGGACTCGTAGGCGAGAGGGTCCTAAGGTTGGGGGGGAGGGGGAGGGGGGGGGGACTTGTGGGCGAGAGGGTCCTAGGGAAGCGCGCGAGCGAGAGAGAGAACGTGAACAAGACAATCGACTTAATTTTATTACATTCATCCCTTTTCGACAGAAAAGGACACCTGCGTCGGCGTCACGCTAGTCGCAGGTCATAAATTATAGCCACCAGCCATAGGCGCTCGTCTTTGTAACGCGCGACGGTTAAGTCGTAAAATTTTTTGTTGAATATCTACGTCGACCATCGCTAGCATCCCTTCGTTCGCGTTCTCTCTCTCTCTCTCTCGCGCGCGCAGTCTCTCTCTCTCGCTCGCGTCCCTTCGTTCGCGTTATCCCTTCCTCGCGCGTCTTCTCGTTCGCGTTCTCTTTCTTTCGCGCGCGTCTTCTCTTTCTTATCGGCTTCAAAATTAAAACTGTTTTTAAAATAATATAAAAATTATGTTATTGTAATTAAATTATCTAAGGCCTAAGAAAAGGGAGAAGGAAGGAGAATAAATATTTTTTAATAATTATTTAATGTTTTTTTTATTTATTTAAAAAAAATGTATATCAAAATTAAAAAAATTTTCAATTGTTATTAAATAATCGGGTGAGACAAAATATCTCCTCCCGCGCAGACCAAATCTTGTCATTATCTTGCCTACGTTGTTTTCTATCAAATCTCCTCTTTCGCATGTCGAGGAGATTTAGATAATTGGATATGCGTATGTCCTCCAACTGCAACCACCCCTGAAAAATAAAATAAATAAAAAAATGTTAAAAATGTTAGAATAATAACATTAAAAATATTACATATATCACGCATACCTGATCGCGTGGGATCCGCAAGTACACCATGTCTGATATTCGAATATTTGCCACGGGGACGTTGTCAACCCACAACATCTGTAAAAACGCAGTTAATTTAAAAAAACTATAAATTAAAAATTCACTCGCGAAATTCACCATACTTACCCCATCGGCGGGATAACTAATTCGAATTAAATCTTGCGCGCGAACCATGATTGCTCTGGACTTATGCAAATATACACTTGCTACCGTTCGCGTACTCGACTAGACTGAATTCTACGACGGTTGCAGAACGAAGCGAGGTAAAATGTTACCAGAGAAAAAAATGGTAACAGTTTGAAACGGACTGTCCCTTCCGACGAAAAAAAAAAATTAAAATGAAATATGTCTCACACTACAATGGCGAGCAAAAAGTTCGACGGAGTATCGGCACTTGTGAACGCGTTTTCTCTCGCTCGCGTCCCTTCGTTCGCGTCCTCTCTCGCTCTCATTCCACTTCGCGTTTCTTTCCTTTATATTAAATAATTGGGGAAAATGAAAGATAATAAACTTTTTTTCATATAAACATTAATTTATTTCTCATGTGTCGCATCGTATACAATATTATCTGCAGCATACGCCAACAGTTCACAATCAACAATTGAATTCTTATCATAAAATTCATGCAAGATTCTTGCTGCATTACATTTATCGGTGATACAATTTTGACGTAAAATGGTTACAAATTGTTTAAATTTTTCATTTACGCCACGAACATTTTGGCATAATTGAAAATACACATTCTCGACGCAATGTTCTAGTTCGTACAAGAAGAGTACGGTTGACGGTTTCATGTACAAGCTGGTGTCGCACGAGGTCAATTTTACAACATTCGCATCACGTATTTTTACGAGTTCTATACGCAGATCTCGAATCAACATTGATGAAGGTGCGGCTGACTGCAGGAGTCGTTCGATATCCGCACGTCTTTCAATTAGCGCTGTCCACGTCGTATGAGCCAACACCATCTGATTTCCTCGGTTATCACCGATATGTATATCCACAGAGGACATAGGTCCCACGTTGATCCCAATATCCAAATATTTATAAGCTGTTGATGTCAATGCGAATCGTCTGCCTAGTATACGAACCGCGCGACGCTCCAACGAAATGCTATAGAAAAAAAATAATGAGATTACTTCCAAAATAATACAATTTGCAAAAAGGTATAAAAATATATAGTTCTATAAATTAAACAAAACTTACTTGTTTTCACACGTTGGAGTTTCAATATCGGGAATCGGTACGTAATAATTCATACGTCTACTGCCACTGTTACCGCCGTTTCTTCCTTCAACGGAATACATTTTTTCTCTCGGTTATGAGAAGCGGACCGTTCGCACAAGCAGCCGATACGAGACTAATCGTATAAAATTAATCGAGTATACGCGGCAACTTCCAAAACTATGATGAAGGAGGGGGAAATTAGAGCTCTGGAATTTAGGAGAGGGGGCTAAGGCAGGATGTTTTTCTGTATTAAGACGCATATTCCCCCTCCCCTTTCCACATGACATCAACCGCAAAACACGTTCAGACATGTTCGTCTAAACCTGATACCCCCCCCCCCCCTCACCCTCCTTCTCCCGAAGTTCTCGAGTTAGATTTCGTCACTTATACCTACTTATTCTTTAATTTTTACACTATCGACTAATGGGAAAGGGAAAAGGAAATTAAACATTATAAAATTTATATTTTTTTTATTTAAAAAAAAATTACATCTCTCCCTGGCGTCGCGACCACCAGTTAAATAGTTTTAATACATTTTGCAATGCGCAATTCTTAACATGTTTTCCACATCGCATAGTATTGGTAACATCTAGATTATTTAAAGATTCAACATCTTTGTAATCCGCATCTAAAGTCTCGATGGTTAAGTTTTTTCTCGCTTTATTCTCAAGCAGATCCACCAGCCATTCTGGTTTCTGGCATCCCTTGACGTACACGAGAGTCGGCATCTCGTCGTCGTCGTCGTCCTCTTGCTCACCGAGCACGGCCGATGTAATTAAACGTTTCGCCATGCTGTACGGCACGTTTCCGTCTTCCCATCGTAATCCATGGTGATTGCGAATCAACCAGGAAGCACATGACTTGTCGAATTTTGTAAGGAGACTCCACGGCATGGGGCATGTAAAGATGTAATGCGCCAGAACGGCCCCGTTTCTCAGCACCGCTACCTCCTTTACGACAAATTTCATCTCGACGATGAATCCTTGCAGATCGACGAAGGTTGGCGCGATCATGATGCGACGAAAGAACGATCCGTACTGTATCACATCGCGATACATCTGTCTCTCTTATATCGAATTTTTTTTACCGACATTACAATTTACGTGAGTTTGCGCACTACGTTTGACAACGGACAGTATTCGATTACGCGGTCGTGCAAGATCAGACAATAGGCGGTAGTATTTGCAGGCACGTTCTCTTTACAGTCAAATTCTATTCGCACATCCACGGTGGCGCTCTTGACGGACTCGTTTTGTCGGGAGCAATCGATGATGACGAAAGGTCCAAGCGTCAGGAATGTACTCAAACTGAGAAACGTATCGTAGCGATCGTATCCGTAATAAGTTCTACGAAAACGCGCATACATATCATAAAGAAGGGCATATCGATTTTTTTCAAAATCTAGATTTAAGTCATCGTATGGATATGACTCAGAATTTAGATAAAGCTTGATATTGGTCAAGTTACAGTGATTGAAATAGCTAACATTTTGACTCATGATATTTTTGCGACCGCTCTGCAGCGCAAAGATAACGTATCGCGGTTTCTCTAACTGAGTCGCAGTCTTGACGGCCCACGAATGCTTGGTCGTGCTCTGCAGCAGGGGGTACTCGTACAGATCCCACGAACGAAAACTGACACTAAGATATCGCCCGCTTCCCAAGGCCCGTAACATGGACAGTTTATTGACCTCGTTTAACGTAACGTGAGGCATTCGCCATTGTACTTTGAACAATTCGATTTCCGGCTCTGTTGCCGGATTTCCTATAATGCAATTGTTGTCGTTACGCGCTCGTATCAAAATTAATTCGTGACGAGCGTTAACAATCACGCGTTTGTAATCCTCGCAAAAGCCTAACAATGTGTAGAGCGGAACGCAAAAATTGAAATATCCTTCCGAGCGGCTAGATGAAATGTCCCATCCAGCATTCCGCAACATCTCCGCCTTGTCGTACGTTATCGATATATAGTTCTTGAGAGTACTGGTCATTCCTGCGTTTCTGCTGCGATCAATCTCCACGCCGTTGAGCTCGTATCGAATTTCATCGAACATGAACGCCACGCAATTAGTTACAAGCGTTGCCGCAGACTCGTTATTCCTTTTCTTTACCACCAATCTTCCTTCGACGTAGAGAAAGCTTTCGCACGGCAACGTGTATAAATCTTGTTGTTGTATGGGTATTCTTATCTCATCGCTGTGTCCAAACGTTGTATTGGCGTACGGATTGTACGTGTGTGTTTCAATCTTGACGACACTGTCGTCGAAGATCGGTTCACCTCCAATTTTAAGGATATCGGCCATGCTTCCTCAGATATTTCGCACCGCGAATCCCAAAGATCGTAGAAATTCAACGTTCGATGCGGTGAGCTTCTTTCTCGTCTCTTTTTTAGCTTTACCGAATGGTGATCGGTCGACCGCTGCCGTAAAGATATTCTTATCTCTCACGTGCTCCGAGTCGTTCAGTACGAGCATCTCACATATGTCTCATATATGTCGTCCATACACTAGCGCGCGTTATCGCTGTCGCAGTCGTACGTGCAATCTGACGGTGATCTCTTCTCCTCGAAAATCAATCAATCGATTGTCCTGATCCACAACGCGAATCGTTAGGTCCGTAATGCTCCGTACGGTGATCGGCAGGTAAATGATCTGTGCCGGCGTTTCCGATATCTTATATCCTGGTGGCACGCTCGGTGAAAACTCGTGTATCGTGTGCACGTACTTGTCGTTGCTGTACGCGCCCGCGGTCACGTTACACTCTACGCGAATGATGTTTACGCTAATGATATTTATCGGTACGTCCGATTCATACCATTGTCGCGGCTCCAGCACGCGATTCGTTGAAAATCCCAGCAGCGATCCAATGTTGTTCGGTTTGTTAAAGTTTACTCTGAAAGCGCACTTGATCTCGCTCTTCATCGTATTGTTGTTGGCACGAATAATCAACGGATAGTCTTCATCTTCGCCGACGTGTTTCTTTCTCACGACATTATTGGATTGATCCCGTAAAATGACGCGTCTTAGATACATGTTTATATCACGCAATTCGTACGATCCTTCGGGAATGGTAATTTCCTTGTCGTCAAAGTAGAATTTATTGTTCGAAGAATTCACGTTCGGTATCGTGTAATAGGTTTCAAAATTTGTCAGGCCGAGCTCGTAATCGCCATCGCTCAAGTCCACGGCGGGAAAGTAGCTTACCGCGAGGACGCTACTCTTGCCGGTGAGCGTGAATGTCAGCGACATGTTTGAATGAATACTGAGTTCAAACAGCGCGACGGTCGTCTTTAAATTGATCGTCAACCGTCTGTAGAAAGCGCAGACACAGTTGTCCACAATTGCTCTGATCGTATCGTTGAAAAGGTGTGTGATTGTACTCTATCTTCGTCACGTTGTTCTTTAGATACAGCACCAATTCCCTCGGCGGTCGAAGATTGCCAAAACTGTCGAAATATATGACTCGATCTCCCCTCTTCGCGTACGCCACCCAGTGAGTACCCGGTCCCTCTGCGTTATCCAAATTCACGATACCACTCTCGTTTCGACGCACTCCCTCTGTTGGTAAGGCAGTACGCATGAAAATACCTCTAAAATATGGAATGCGCATACGCTTTGCCAGTTTTTGTAGTTGTACGTTGGTTGTTACGCCCTTGGGAATTTTCAGTATCTCTGCGACTTTTTTTTTTTCTTCTTCGATGCCACTCCTTGCCCGCGTTTGTACGGAGCGAGATAAAGTCCATGACCTGTCATGGCGCGATTGTGACGTTTCAATTCTTCCAACTGACGCTGCGCGGCTTTGTTATCGTTCACGGCCTTTACGACTCCCGCCGCTCCGCCGACCAACGAGCCGAGAACTCCCAACAACGGTAGAATCGGCAATACGCCACCTCGTTTCGCCGCCGGAAGTATTCGCCTGTTCGATACTCTCTTCTTCTTCTTCTTGGTCTTCTTTGTTTTCAAGCCCATTCCGAGCTTCGTCTTAGCCTTCATGGCCGCCCAGACGGCTGTAGCGGCAGCTCTCTCTCCGACAGTCGAATCTTTCGCGGTAATGCGTTTTCGCGCTTCCGCAGCGAGTATCTCGTCCGCCGCGTGTCTCTCGGCGAGATCGTTGCTGCGCGAATAAGCTATGTCGTGCTCGCGACACGCCGCGTCTAATGGATTAATACCTTGATCGCCTCTCGCCAATCGTTCTTCTAAATGAGTGCCCGGGCCACAAAATTGATAGCCGGGGAATATGCAATTCGATCGGAAGTGCGTTTATCGCGCGATTTAACAGGCCTCCACCAATTTTTTCGCTGACATTCGCCGCAATTCTTTATCATTGGCGCGGGACCGTCGATGTGCGTTTGCTGCCAC